>PVIY010004915.1:10019-98637 GCA_004026745.1 Myrmecophaga tridactyla
CACACCCTCTTCCAACACTTACAGTCTTGGTAAATGTTAGAGACCAACTTTATATCTTGGTACCTGTGCTGGTTTGGAAGGATGTGTGTCCCCCAGAAAAGCCATGTTTTAATCTAAATCCCATTTCATAAAGGCAGAATAATCCCTATTCAATACTGTATGTTTGGAAATCAATCTCCCCCTGGAGATGTGATTTAATCATGAGTGGTTGTTAAACTGGATTAGGTGACATGTCTCCACCCATTTGGATGGGTCTTGATTGGTTTACTGGAGTCCTATAAAAGAGGAAACACTTTGGAGAATTAAAGAGATTCAAAGAGAGCAAAGTAGAATGACATAGCCACAAGAAGCAGAGTCTACCAGCCAGCAACCTTTGGAGATGAAGAAGAAAAATGTCTCCCGGGGAGTTTCATGAAACAGGAATCCAGGAGAAGGAGCTACAGATGATGCCATGTTTTCCATGTGCTCTTCCAGCTGAGAGAGGAACCCTGACTGTGTTCATCATGTGCCTTTCCAGATGAGAGAGAAGCTCTGACTGTTTGCGATGTGCCTTCTCACTTGAGAGAGAAACCCTGAACTTCATCGGATTTTTTGAACCAAGGTATCTTCCCTGGATGCCTTTGATTGGACATTTCTATAGACTTCCTGTAATTGGAACATTTTCTCAGCCTTAGAACTGCAAACTAGCAACTTATTAAATTCCCCTTTGGAAAAGCCATTCTGTTTCTGGTATATTGCATTCCGGCAGCTAGCCAACTAGAACAGTACCATTTCTAAATGCCAGAGAGAAATATTTTATTTGGCCAAAAGTCATGAAGAGAATGTTGATTATGGTGAAGATTATGGTGATGATGGGGTGATGACTGTTTTTGTTTCTTGCTTACTATAGGCCATGCCCCTTGCTAAGCCTCCTGCATTTTTTTTTCATTTAAGCATGACCATATCACTATAATTCCATTCTATGGGTGATGAAAAGAATACTTGGCCATGAGTAATGCACGTAGAGTAACTTGCTTGCTATCAAACCCAGGTTACCTGACACCCAAGTGATCCAATCACCTGTATATAGGGGTATGCTGTATGTTTTATGGCGGGGTCACATTTCATTCTTTTTCCATGTGAATATCCCGTTATTGCAGCACCATTTTTTGAATTTGTTGGTTGGTTGGTTAGTTGGTTTCTTTGTTTGTTTGGAAAGTGCATGTGTCAAGAATTGAACCTGGATCTCCTGCATGGCTGGCAAGAATTCTACCACTAAACTACTCTCACACCCTTCTGAAACAGACTTTTAATAGATTAGAAAAGGCCATTCCAGGCTGCATGGTCAATTCAGAGGTTTGACTATGCATGTTTGGTGGTATGATGGTTGAGACAAAACCAAGTAGTACCAATATGACAATAGGACCCACCTTCTGAAAGTGCAGGGCAATTCTCAGAGAAAGAGTACTATTTGGGTTCTTTATACAAGACATCCATGGTCTGTTTTAGATACCTATCCTTTTCTCAAATCCTTGAAGGTGATAAGCATGCAATTCTCTTTCTAATAAACCCAGGCAAATGTTCTAGTCTTTTCATCTATTACATTCCCCTTTACTTCCAACTTTCTCCAAGTTATTTATTGTTCATAAACACAACATGCATTGTCAAACCTCTGAATTGACCATGCAGCCTGGAATGGCCTTTTCTAATCTATTAAAAGTCTATTTCTCTGGGGTATGAGAGTAGTTTAGTGGTAGAATTCTTGCCAGCCATGCAGGAGATCCAGGTTCAATTCCTGACACATGCACTTCCCAAACAAACAAAGAAACCAACTAACCAACCAACCAACAAACAAACAAGTTAAAAAAATGGTGCAATAACGGGATATTCACATGGAAAAAGAATGAAATGTGACCCCGCCATACAGCATACAAATAAATACATAAAAGTCTGTTTCACCTCTGAAGCTCAGTACAAATCTCTCTTCACAAAATAATCACTGATCCCTCAGCTTACCTTTGATGTCTCCTCACCTGGTCTTTCCACAGCACATGGCTAACAACTATGCATTTTTTTAGCACTCACCAGTTCTATTATGTTGGTTATTACTATCTAGATTGTGAACTTCCTGAGGGTGACAATTGTGTCTTTAAAATTTCTATATTTTTAGCACATGATAAATTCTTAAATAAAAATTGGATTGGGCTGAAACTGGTTTTGCAAGTCCTTATCAAAAATCATGTTTGTGTTCCCTTAGAAATGGCTCTTTGGTTCCTCAGCATTTGTGGTTTTGAGGTTTAAAATGGCTGTTACCTGCCTATACTTTTCTTGGGACACCAAAGTGCCCTATAATGTGGTTGCTGTTCTGTTCCTAATCAAGTCAGAACAATTTAGAACTGGAGTTCAAAGGAATGTCCCTTTATTGTCTTTTGCTTCCCACAGCAATTTTATCTTTATTGCACTAGATCCCCAAAAGGGATTGCATAGGGATTTTCTACAGTGTCCACTGAGAGGTCATGTATCCCTTAACAATAGTAAAAAAAATATGTTTGGTCCAGAGGGTATAAGAGCCTTAACTTTAGGGCTATCATTTATAAAGCACAATGTATAAGAGTCAGAGAAACTAGCTCTGAAACCTTGGGCTACTTATGGACCTTTTGTGAGCCTTATTTTACTCTTTGGTAAAATGATGGTAAAGATGGCTAACTTGCAAGGCAGTTGCACCGATTAGAGATAATATACATGTATAAAATTGGCAGAGTAAACATTCAGTATATATTGACTGCATATAATCTACTTCTTTTGCTTCCCGCTATAGAGCAACTTAATAGGACCTCTTCCTTTTTCTCCTCCAAGGTACATTTCATTACAAAGAAACCTCCTAATGAATTCTTTAAGTACAAATATTCATTCAAAATCTCTATTAAGCAGCTCGTAATGAAATGACCCCAAGAAAATTCCTGCTGAATGTTCTTAGGGCTCATATGGTTTCCTCCTTCTGAAACATATATCACGACTGGTGGTGTTCCAGTCCATGGGTGAATACATGTGTTAACATCAATCTCATTCCCACCTATGACTGTCTATTCCATCTTTATATGCACAATTGCAAATTATTTCTTAACAACAACTGAAACTTATTTCCCAATGGTTTCTATCCACTGGTCTTAAATTGTACCAGGTTGTTTTTCGGTTAAAATAATGTCTTTTAAATCCTAATTCTGCACTTATTTTCTGCACAAGATTGCACCAGTTAAATATCGTGTTGATCTGTAAAATGGGCACGATTGTAGGCAACTCGTAGATGTTGGTGTTATCACTGAATGAGTTGGATTATGTAGTGTTTTTAACATAATTCTTAGCACAGAATAAATATTCAATAGTTGATACCTATTATTAATATTATATATAATTTATATTGACACAGCTTTAAAATAATAATTTTTAGAGTTAAAATTATTAACTTAAAATTATAATTATAATAAAATTATTAACTTAAAAAAATACAGTTTTTAAGATAGCCAGGGTAAAATATTTAAAATCCTTTGGCATGAGATCGAAAGTAGTAACACAATACCAGCGTCCTTTGATTCAATGCCCTCATACAGATGAGAAACCTAATCCTCAAAGACAAAAGTTTCTCGATTGGAATCATTATTTGACAGAACAAGAACTTCTGTCTTTTGAAGCTCAGTCAATTTTCTCTTGCTATTAATTAATTATTTAAATTTATTTCAATCAAAATGAGCTTAGTGCCAAGAAGAAGCCAGCATGTTGGCCCTTGGAGCTTTCCTAAAGATTGACTATGAATCTAAAGACTTATGTGCAGCTGTACTTTTTAAAACTTTGCAATGAAAAAGAAATTATTTCACACCTCTGGGCCTTACCAGGAAATGAGAATAATAACACCATTCTGCTTAATTCATTTGGCAAAGGAAATTCAAATGAGATATTGTAACTAATTGATGCACATCTATATACCACAAAGTAGTTATATATTTATATAAACAAAGTGCATTATATTTTTTGTTATATATTGATGTAGTCCCCAAGTTTACATGTTAACCAATAATTTTACCTGTGACAAACATCTCAAAATAATCTTTTCCATACAATTTCCTCTTAGGACTTAGGGAAGTTATATTAAAAGCTCATTTCTGCTTATGTTTTTGGCCCAAAGTCATTGGTACTCTTTTACTCACCCATCTCCAATATGGCTTCATAATATTTGCAGACAATCTTTAAGCTAAACATGTTTAAAGAGGAGAATATTACAGGATGCAGAATGTCAAGCATGGAACTGGACAGATTTGTTTCTTAGCCAATGAAAAGATTAACTGAGCAGAAACTCCATTGTTCAGATTTAGATACCATTTTAACAATGTTAGGAGAAAGTAGCTTTTCCAAGAAAATTGCATTGGAAACAGAAAATAAATTATTTTTTTTAGTCTTATCAGTCTTCCCCAGCCCTATCTGCAATGGGTTGGATTGATAACATGGCTTCCAATTGCTACATGTCCCTCACTCCAATTTAGCTATGGGTTTCTTCTGGTTTGGTCTGGTGGCTATCTGGTAAAGGCCATAGTTCCTGACCTTCCATTGACCTCTATGTTCCTTCAAATAAAGCCATGGAAAGTATCTGTACTCATGAAATTCTTTCTAGAACTAGGATGGAGAGGTTTGCCTCCCTCTTCTCCTAGTAATACTATTCCACACTGTGTTCAAATCCCATTGATATTTGCTATTCTGGGAGGACTTCTGCCTATAGATTGGAAGGTACATCATTCTTCAGTTTGAAGAGCTCTCCCAGTTTTCAGGAGAACAATGTCAAACTCTCTCAAGAAAGTTCCTACCATGCTCCATTCTGCCTCAAGTGCACTGCCAAGAGAGGAGATGCCAGTTGGCTCTTTTTTCCCAAGCATTCCAATATTTAGGAGTGACTGACTTGAAGTCTCCCTTATTTGGCAAGTAGGGGACATTCTCTTCTCCTTCTCAGGAAAGGTAACAGGACAGCCTCTCACTAAGTTACTGATTCTTCCAATGGCCTGCTTTTTCTCTTTCCTAACCCCAATTACATTCTGTTTGGGGTTGGGATGTATTGAGGGGATTAGCTTTGCCAATCAACTGTAAATCTACCTATGAGCTTTTTGTCACATCAAATGACACTTTCTTTGAACTTGGGCTATGAAGTCCTGAGCACATTTTTAGGTTCAACGAGGATCTCTAGTCTGATTACAGCATGCGGTACTCATAATGTTTCTCAATCAGGGGTGGTAACTCCCTCTAGGGAGAATTTCAGAATGAGACAGCATGTTTGGTTGTTGTCCATGCCTGGGGAACAGTAGAAACATTTCGTGGCTACTTAGGAAGGGATAGTCAACATTCTGCAAAGTGCAGGACTGTCCCACCTAATGGAGAATTGCTCTTCCCCAAATGCAAATAGCACATCCCAGTGAAAAACATTGCATTGAATATCAAACTGCTAAAAATCTTAAAGATTTATGACTAGCAGATGAATTTCCAAAGTTTTGATTCCATTTACATTTCACTAATTACTACTAATGAAGGCCATCTTTCATGTTTCTTGGCCATTTTTGTTATGAATTGCAAATTCATGTCATTCGTCCATATATCAAGGCTGTTTGTCTGATTTTTATTCATTATATATCTTAGATAGCAGTCCTTTCATACATTTGCAAATATATTCTTCCAAAGAATTACTTATCTTGGCCTTTAATTTAAAAATTTGTCAATTTTTAAAAGGTCTGATATATTAATGTTTTTCCAAAATCAATTTTGGGTGTTTCTCTTGCATAAGAAAGAATTCTATTCTCTTACCTCATGAAGATACTTTTTTGTTTGTTTTGGTTTAATATTTTTAAAATTTTGTAGTTTGTATTTAGTTCTCAAGCCTTTTGGTGTTTGATTTTTACATATGCTATGCATGGAGGTAGTAGGATCAATATTCTTCTGTGAATAGATAACCAGTCGTCCATCTAATTTATTTAATATGCTCTCTATTCTTCACTGATTTGAAATGTCACCTTTCCTATAAGCAAAATTGACCCAATATATAGGTTTTTTAGAGTA
Organism: Myrmecophaga tridactyla; assembly: GCA_004026745.1. NCBI lineage: Eukaryota > Metazoa > Chordata > Mammalia > Pilosa > Myrmecophagidae > Myrmecophaga > Myrmecophaga tridactyla. The sequence goes on from PVIY010004915.1 coordinate 16,089, forward strand.
TCCATTCAGTTCCATTAATCTGTATGTTATTTTCAGGTGACTCTACCACATGTAAAAATTGTAAGAGTTCTGTAGTAACATGTCCTATATGGTAGGGCCGCACTTACTCATTAATAATGTTTGTTCCAAGTTTTTCTTGAATGCTTTGTAAGTTTAGCTGATCAAATTTCATAACGGATTATTTTGGGATACTTATAGTGTTTAATTTGGATTTATAGATCAATTTTTATAGAGAATTACTATTTTTAAATCCAGACTATTTCTAAACTTGAGCATAGAATGTCTATTCATTCAGGCCTCCTTTTAAATGTTTCGTAAAGCTTAGTACTTTTCTTTAAATTAATATTATGTATTTCTAATTAGACTTAGTTCCAGAGTTTCATGGTTTTGATTTTTTAATCAGATTCTATTTTCTAATGCATTTTATAATTAGTTATGTCTATTCTATAGGAAAGCTATTGATTTTTTAATTAACTTTTCTTTTCTCGTTCAGTCTCACTGAAAGTTTGTCCTTTTCTGGTTTTTGTGAATAACCACAATTTAATATCATTTATCAACTGTACTAAAACATTGGTTCTCTGTTTAATTAATACTTTGCTTCTCTAACTCTAATATCTTCCTTCTTTCTTGGAGTTTTAGGATTTTCCTTAATGTCTTGAGTCTTATATTTACTTCATTTATTTTCAAATAACAAATTTTTAATGTAAATATTTCCCTATTTTTATTATCTTATTCTTATCGATTGTATCCTATCTCTTTTCCATTCCATTAAGGGCGATGCGACGGTGGCTCAGTGGCAGAATTCTCACCTGCCATGCCAGAGACCCGGGTTCGATTCCTTGTACCTGCACATGCCAAAAAGAGAAGTATGCTTCATACTGTAGAATTAATTTCAAAACCTACAATTTGAAGAACACTGTTCTATATCCATGAGCACTTATTAAGCTTTTAAATTGGTCTAAGACCCTTACAAAGTTAATGATAACTTTATTTTTAAGAACCATCCAATTCAAATGTGCTTTTCTTTGGGTAACCAGTACTTTGTTCGATTTACTTATTCATCCTACAAACATTTACTTTCTTTTTGAGACAGGCGCTCTGCAAATTTCTGGGTAAGTATAAGGATTACTTTAATCAGAGCTCCTGCTATTTGAAGCTTGTGCTTAATTCAGGAATATCACTGTGTGTACTTTACCAACCTTGATTACGCAAAATTGAACAAAGTACAGTCTTTAATTTAGGGAATCTTACAATCTAATAGAACAAACAGTACAAGCAAACACTTTGACACAAAAGAAATTTCCACCCCCAGACCCCACCAAACTTGTACAGTGTAGTCATAGGGCATTTCAAATCGGCCTATTATTACATTCTGGATTGCATGGTGTAGATAAGTGTTTCTCAAATGTTAATGGTTATATTAATACTCAGGAAACTTTATTATCATGCATACTCTGGCTCAGTGTATCTGGGTGTGGCCTGAATCTATGCCTTTCTAAGAAGTACTCAGGTGGAGTTGCTGTTGCTGTTGTGTAGACAACACGTCTGTGCAGTCAGGTACTAGACCTTTCCTATTGTAGAGGTGATTGAGGTTGTCTGAGGGCGGGGGCTCTGCTTTCCATGTAGAGATTTATATTTCACTTGATCATTCACCAGCATTTAGAACTGTGCCTACTGCTTTCATTTTAGAATTTTCTTCACTTTTCCAACACTGCACTTAGTCTTGATTATACTTCTGCTATTCTGCCCACTCCACTTTGGTTTCCTTTTCTTTCGGTTATTAGAATTCCTGAGAGTTGGTCTATGAAGCTCATTCCTTTGCCTATTAGGCCATTCCCTGGCAATCGCAGTCAGTCTCAGGACTGTCTGTATGCTAATGGGTCTCAAATATGTATATATATCCCCTGAGCTCCAGAACTGCAGGCCTAACTGTCAAACCAAGGTCTTCACTGATGTTGTAGTATATCCTCAGTCTTCTGTCTCTTGTCTCTTTCTTTTCTTTATAAACCATCCCAACACATACACCTTTTTGGTTCTCTTCCATTATTTCTTACTTTTGTGTGTGATACCACCTTCCGCTCAGTTGGCTGAGTCAGAACCTAGGGTGTCATCCTCAACTCTTCTCACACCTTAACCCCTGAAGTTTACATTGACAAATCAACGTAATCAATGCTGAAATTAAAATATCTTAAAAATGATGCATCTCTGTATCTCTACCACTTGTTGCCTCTCATTTCTCCCCCCCACCCCTAGGGCATGTTATCATCTTCTGTAATCCATTCTTCACACTACAATGGGATTGATTTTCAAAAACTGCAAGTTTGCTCACATCTCTCTGAGTTTGAAGTGTTTAGAACAATTTTTGCCAGGGTTGACAAGGTACTGCAGGGTCCAATTCCCTTCTAATTTTCCAACTCATCCCTCACTTTCTTTTCCTTGCTGCTGAGTTCCAGGCACAAAATCTTTCTGTTGTTGTTGTCTTGAATGTGTCATCTCCATATTCCATCAAGGTCTTTGCTCATCTTTCTCTCTAATTAAAATTCAGTAACATTCTTTTCCTACTATACCATTTTTCTGTGAAGTCTTTATTTCACTTTTTATGAAAGCATTCCCTGAAAACCCAAACTACATCAGGTTCCTCTCCTGCAGCACTTTCTCCTTCTCCCTAATAGTTCTTACTGGAATTTAATTACATATTTTATTTGGATATAATTATTTAAAGCTTAATTCTGTAAAGAAAAATAATAAGCTCTTTGAGGACAAGGGGTGTTCCTGTCTTGTTCTTCATCCCTGCAGCACCTTTCATAAAACATGCTTCATTCATGTGGCTCTCAATAGTAGTCCTAAAATTTTAACAGAAAATGCTTCCATCGCGCTTATTATGTGCTAGGTACTGTTCCAAGCTTTACATGCATTAATTCCTAATTGCCAGGACAAACCTGTGAGATAAATGTCACTATTTTTCCTAATATACTAAGGTGAGGAAACAGAAAATGACCAGTTAGTCATCTATGTAAATGTGGAGCCAGGATTTGAAAGCAGGGCCTATGCTCTTATCTACTGCACTTTACTGCCTCTCACAGTAAGCGTTATTTTTAGTACATCTTTCAGCCACGTCAAGAGAAACATAATCTGAAGGAGAAGCCACTGAAGAACTATCTTATAAAGTTGATGGAAATTGGAGAGAGGAGGTAGGAGAAACTGTCAACAGAGGTAAGAGGAACACATGAGAAGAGACTGAGTGATAGAAATATCGAGAGACTTTCATGCTTTCATAAAGTTCTGGGTTCAAATTGGGGGAAGAATGTTTGACCAGTTTAATGGACTCAGATTATGATGGATATGGTGGATAAGCTCACATCTTTTTCAGAAGAGCCTAAAGTTTATGCATTAGGAAATATGACACTATTGAAGATTTGGTGGGAGAAGAATACTAGGAGAGAATACTATAAGGAAAAAGTATAATTATGGTTTATTTATCCTTTTTTTTATCCTTTGGAGATTCACAAAGACACTATGAATATCTTAGCTATTTCAGTTTCCATAATGCTTTGTGTGGTAACTGCTTCACAGTACTCAGTCAACAGACATTAGATGAAAGGAAGAAGATGCCAGGGTTATATGGAACGAGAAGCAGGGGGATACCTAAGTTAAACACACTGACCAGGAGGAAATGGCAAATGATTCCAATATGACAGATGACTGAGAGAATTAAGATATAGAAACTAATTAAAGAGGTTTTTCTAAGGGTGAAAGGTACTGAGAAAATTCCTAGAAATGGGGGATAAGTAAAAAGCAATAATTAAGAAAGAACAGTAGTGCTATGGTCAGAGATGGATAGGTTGAGAGAGGGAGTTTTAAAAAAATAAAAAGAGGTTAAAACAAAACAAAGCAAAATATCTCTTATAAAATGTCAATCAGGGACTAAAGGTAAAGAGTTTTTTTTTTTTAATGATGTTTCCAGATTAATAGAGATTTAGATTCTAACAACATAAATTTTACTAGTACCTAAATACTTAATAAGGTTTTGAAATTTCATGTACATTAAAGGTTCATTTATTCAGTGAGAAAGATGACAGTGAGATCATGATAATGAAGATATGTATGATCAAATTTCAGAAAAATGGGGAATGGACTCATGAGCAGAGACAGAGCTTTTCGCAGTATTTTCGTGAAACAGTTGGAAATTAGAATCCATTTGCTCCATTTAAATTTCACTTTCTTGAGTCCAGTGACCTCATTAGTGAAGTAGGTAGAATATTTCTCCAACTCTCTGTACTGGAGTGGCTGTAGATCAATGTTCTTGTAAAGCAGCTTTATAAACTGTAAAGCTTAAGACATTTATAGGAAATTCATGTTGTTAAAAGAAGCATTTGTGCTCATTATGTCTATTCTTTTATATAAGTTAGATGAAAATGATATCTTCTCTCCTAAAGATATTGTTCCATTATCCTGGTTTCCATGGCTCCTGTGCCTTTTCATTGGAATTCAATTGAGTAAATGCAAAGAAACACAGATTTACAAATGTTGTAGACATTATTGATATGAAGATCAAGTGTCTGGTCCAAAGTCACTTAGCTAGTTGTTGAAAGATGCAGGTCTAGAATTCCCTTGCCATGGTGTAGTGCTTCTTCACACGCTCTCATAACAAACACTCCATGTTCCCAACAACCCCACCACAAGAAACAACTTTCTGGAGTTCAATCTGTACAGGAAAAATAATGAATTGTGATGCTATACATGTCTATGTACATAAATCAGTGAAGAAAGAGTGATGCATTCTGCCAAAGAATTTAACCAGAACCTAAATAAAGAATTGCAATCTCTCTCTCCTGACAAATTTTTGGGTAACAAAAGGTGTTCATGAAAGTGGATGAGACAATGTGTATGCTATTTGGCAAGGACTGCATCTATAAATTGGAGAGGAATTGAAACTGTTTTGCATAATAAGGCAAAACAATAAGAACCCCTTAGACAGGAAAAACAGCGTATCATGCTTCATTTCTTACTACGGCCTTAAACCAGTTTATTACTTTTAAGGTTTAATATTTGCCTCAGAAATACAGGTTTGTTTGTATGTTTAGGGAAGCGTCATCCTCAATTGACTGTAAGTGGGAAGTGAAGACTTATAAGGCCAGCACACTGGTGCAGACACTCGGGAGTGGTTACACTTTGGAGGCTGCATCACACAATCTAGGGCCATCTCGCTGAAGTCAGTACGGGGTTAATCTAGAGCAGGATTTCTCAGTGTTGGCACAATTGACATTTTGTGCACAATAATTCTTTATGTGGAAGTTGCCCTCTGCATTGTGAGGTGTTTAACAGCTTTCCCTCCTTTCTCCACTAATGCCAGTATATATCCTCCCCCCATTTGTGACTGCCAAAAATGACTGAAACGTTGCCAAATTTCAAATATCTTTTGGGGTACTGATTTATTCCTCTGTGACCCAGATAAAAACACTGTTCTAGAGTGAACAACTAAAACTTTAAAAAATGCCCTGTTCTGACATCACACTGGTTTGGAGAAGAGTACAGTCTCTGCAGGAAGCATAACCATAAGAGTGTTTTCTGAAAAGGTCAATGGAGGTTTGCACTGAGAAGATGCAAATCTTTGTTGCCCAAGAGGTGATTCTGTACTTCTCCATGAAGACTGTGTTTATTTGTTTGCTTGTGTATGTATGCATGTATTTATGTATGTATCTTTGTCGTGGTTCTTTCACATCATGTAAAAATTATTTAGTAGCTGGCGTCAACTTCATGCCTTCCTTGCCATGATTTCCTCTAATTACCCCTGAGTTTATGGTAAGCCATTAAATACTGAGAAACTTTGTATTGGTGGTGGTGCAAGGATTTCAAGGGCAGGGCAAAGAAAAGGGATATGATTTTTCTCACACTGCCCTTCCGTGAACTTCAGCATATCAATAACAGTATAGTTGTGTGAGGATGAGTTCTAGACTTCCTGCTGCAGGTAAACAGCAAAGCAAGCAGTTCGTTGTCTAAAGTAATCAAAAAAGAAAACACATCATGGAAGAGCAGCTTTGAAATGGACAGGCTTGGGACAAGTATTCTCAAATATACCAGAGGAAGGTAATTCTCTAAAGCGGGGAGGGAGGCGGGAGAGGATCCTGAGGCTTGAACCTTAGTTTGCAAAATCAGAATACTACACAAATAACCATACTTCTCCCAAAGGCTTTGCCATTGTCATGCTGTTGAAATCTTTCCTTTCTTGCTAGTTCCAAGGGAAAGTAATAATTGGAATCCAATTAACTGTGATGCAAATAGACCTTGTCTGCCCCAATTCTGACAGGGATGTGTGAACAAGGGAATTCATTACTTATAGACACTGACATATAATTAGAATCCACAGAATTTCAGAATTTAAGAGTACGTTAGGGATCACCCAGTCCAGCACAGTCATTTAAAGGTGAGGCCCACAGAGGTGAAATGACTTGACTAAGGTTGCACAGCTTGTTATTCCTTCTGTCTCTAGGACACTGTCTCCCATTGAAAGTGGAAAAAGTCTTCTTTTCTCCTTCATTAATTGACTTCTAACTAAAACCAATCAGAAAGTGAAATTAGGTATGTTAATCTTCTCTTTAGGGACTAATGCAATGCAAGTACTATTTGTTCCTTGTGGTACAAATAATTATAATGATAAAATATGCTTATTCTTTTTTTTTTTTTACATGGGCAGGCACCGGGAACCGAACCCAGGTCCTCTGGCATGGCAGGCAAGCACTCTGCCTGCTGAGCCACCATGGCCCACCCAAAATATGCTTATTCTATAGGTATATAAGTATATATGTGCAGTTTCACCATGCTCATTTCTTTACCATGGAAAAAAAAATCCATTTGTCAAAACATCACAAAGCTTTCTCTCTGATGATGCTAACTGATATAAAAACAAAGTGATATGAATAGGTAGAATCTAACAAGTTAGTAGGGATAAGTACAGGCCCTTATGCTTTAATAAAATAATAAGCTGTAGTATAACTGAACATAGAATGATTTAACAGCGTCATATACACCAAATGCTTGGAGGTTTTAAGTTATAGTGCAATTAATATGTGTTGATAATATGTGCAGTCCCCAGTTTGGGAATGTTTAAAGAATGAGAAGGGGTATGGAAACCAGATTCTAAAATGAGCATGAAAAATATTTTGTGAGCATTTAGCCTAAATTAAAGAAGACTTGGTAGGTGTCTTTATTTAATATTATTGCCATATGGCATTTCCATGAGACATTATTGTTTATACCTTCAAAAGTTAGAACTAGGTCCAGGGCACACATTTCAACTCATTATAAGTAAAACAATGTGAGAAAAGCAAATGCTATATACCAGTTGTCAGATATGTTAGAGGGAATTCAAGTTTTTGATGGGTTACCACAGAGTTCCATTTGACTTTGAGCTGCCATTATCCTAAAAATAAACACCACACAAGAAGTCTGTACTCTTTTTGTCTTCAACTGTTTCCTCCTCTCTATAGCAACTTAATGTACCTCAAAGCAATTTATATCCTGACTTCAAAAATGCCTGTTAAGGCTGTGCTATATGTCAGCAACAGTTACTATGGACTTCGTAGAATTAAGGTTCCAGGAAATAAAGATGTGAACTAAGTGGATGGTGATTGGAATAGGTGGGAAGGCAGTGAAGTGAGACTTTTGCTTCCTATTCTTATGATTTTGCTCTAAAAAAAAATAATAACCACAATGCACTTATTATTATTAGTTTAAGTTAAAGATGAACATACTAAGGCTTCAAAAGATTCCTTTAAGAACCTCTTCTACTGAAACTGGGAAGAGAATGATATTTTTTTGGATTTAGACATTTAGTTTTTTGACATGTGGCAAGCCTAGTAAAATAATGCCAGAAATATCATCATTAGCCATGTCTATAGATGCTTTATTCATGCAGTATTTTTGCGGAGGTGCGGTTTAACCTGTCATTTTTCAGGTATTGTCTCCACTAGGCAGTACTCATCAATCTGGCACAGTTTTTTCATTTATAACTTAGATCATGGTGGAGCACCTTTGAAAATAAGGATCAGCAAAGGAAAAGTTACAAGTATTTTAAAAAGTGCTAACCGAAGAGCAAGATGGCCAGGATTTGTCCAAATACATTTTAAGTGCTTGTAAATGAATAGTGAGGGTCAACTTTTAAATACAGAGGGAGGGACAGTCTGCTGCCAATGAAGCTGATGAAATTCAGAAAGAGAATCCAGGAGGGTTACAATATTGTTAGATTTTTCAAGCATTAAGAGCTGTGTGGGAATCCTTTTGTGAACCATAGAAATAATAAATGCTGAGCCCACTGGAACATAATCTCAATCAGCAAGATGCCACTGCTTTCCAGATTTCCTCACAGGACCTGCTAATTCCATGCCAAAACTAGCAGTGGCTTTCTCCCTTCTAATCTCCCCTAATGCCTTATTTGATTATTGTCACTGCTCTCTGGCCATGCACGTTCCCTTTGGACTCTCATTTCCCAACTGAGTCAGTTGGAGGAGGCTGAGTATCAGAGCATCATCTACAACCACAGACTTACCTTGTTCCACGTGACAAGACAGAAACACGAACGATCGGAGAAAAGGGACACCTCAAAGTTTTTCTGGCAACCTCCTTATCGATTGGATTATTAACTGGAAACAAAGACTGCAAAAGGGATATGAGGGGTTTGGGAGGTTTCTCTAGTTGATTGGCAAAGGGGAGCTGGGTAGGAGGGAGGAGATCAAGGGAGGGTAAACAGGGCACTTCAGTGCATTGTAAGATGGCGTCGCCTCTGCCCTGGCTGTACATTGTTTTATGGTAAGTAAGATTTTTTTTTTCCTGCATTTTCACTTTAGCACAGGAAAAAGAGAAAGCATAAACTTACTGGGTGACTTCTAGATCAAGTATATGGAAGAAGGAGGGTGTGATGAGGCAACTACTTGTGGTAGGATTAACTAGGGTGGATTGTACTCTCCTCACAGGCTAGATGATGTCCTGGGGAATCTTGAAGATGAAGGAAATCTCTACTCAGAGAACATCAGCCGGATCCTCGACAACTTACTTGAAGGCTATGACAATCGACTGCGGCCAGGGTTCGGAGGTGAGAGGCAGCATCCTTGCTAGACCAAACACCTGTTCTCTCCTGTCCCACCCTTACTACCTTTCCAAGACCCAGAGGAGTCAGAAAAGAAACAGCATTTCTGAGTGGTAAAGTGCAGGGGTTGTGGAGTAAAGCTATGTGTGTTCCCATCTGGTCTCTGCTCCTTCCTCAATGTATGATCTTTTGCAAGTTACTTAAACTCAAGGCTCAGTTCCTTCAACTGTAATGTGGGTGTATGCCTCATAGAGCTGTGTGCATGTGAGTGAGATTTTCCATGTAAAAAACTTTTCTTTGCAACCTATCTGAGTTTCCAGTGTTGAAAGATCCACAAAGTCCCAAGACTGGGATTGCATTAGAATGAGCTTCAGATCCCAGCTATAAGAAGGGGCTATATGGTGGAATCTCTATTCAGTTCCTTGAACTCCACTGGTGATAACTCCCCTTGTCCTCTGGGCTAATTTCAGGTGCTGTCACTGAAGTCAAAACAGACATTTATGTGACCAGTTTTGGGCCTGTGTCAGATGTGGAGATGGTGAGTGACCGGAGAGATAAGGAGTGTCTTACTTAGGGGAGAAGGGCTAAGTTCCAGACTACTCATAATGGGCATTGCCACCAAGCTTGGTTCCAGATTCATGGTGCAATGTGTGTGCTCATGCTGGGAAGGTGTTGCCATTAGGGCAGACTGCTGGTTTGATCACCTTCAAATTTCACAAAGGGTTCTGCCTGAACACCTTAATCTGAGGGACTCTAAGATCATATCTTCTGTCATGTACTAATCCTTTACCGAGAGATTTCCTCCTTTGTAAAGTCCTAGTAAATTTGCTGGAAGAGAAGAGAGACTAGAAAGCTCACAGAAGTCACAGAATAGGAGTACATTGATGGTATCTATGAAATGTAAACTTTAACCATCTTTTGTCATGATTAGTATATTTCCTTAAAATGGTAAAGGGAGTCATTTGAAAAGGTTTACACAGTCCACCTTTACAGTTGCAGATGAACCAGTAGGTGTTCTTGGGACTCTGCTCTGGGTACAGATGGCTCCAGGATTTGTAAGAGAGTATTTATAGTACATGGCAATGGAAATCCATGCTGGTCTTCTAGAACAAAGTGAATCACAATATTCTTCACAGTCTCGGATAACATTTTCTCAGGCAGCATTTTCCCCTAAAACTGAAATCAGTTTAGCTATCTCTAATTGTCTCTAAAGAGGTATGGCATTAAATTTTATTAGGGAAATGTAATTCTGGAGAAATTGTTATTGAATACTTTTTACCATCTTCTGCTTTCTGAATTGACCAGAAAAGAAGATAAGAAAGAAGGAAAAAGGGAAGAAAAGACAAAAAGGAAGGCGTAAAAAACAAAGGGAAAGAAGGAGGTAGGAAGGGAATTAGGAGGAAAACAAGGAAGGGAAGGAAGGGAGGAAGGAATAAGAGCTTATTCAAAAGATAAATGTATTAAAACTTGAGGATAAAGGAAATCAGCATTATTGGCATACTGGATTTTTCTTGGCATCATATTTTTCTTTTTACTACTCTTTCACCCTAAAGTAAAAACAAACACCACTATTTTTCTACTGCATTTAAGACTGAATTCCTGGACTTTTATTTTATGCATTTTATGTATTATTTGCACAATAGAACCCTGGTATAGCCTGGATCTCTTTTATGTGAATTTATACTGTGCCAAATTATATTACTAAAATACAATCACTACTTGCAGTAATATGTCCCATAAAAGAGCATATAAAGTATGCAAAGCAATTATTAGCAAAATTTTAATATAATTACAAGTTGTTATTTATCATTGACTTTTGTAATGCCTATTACCATAATTCTTAAGATTTTTTAATGTTTTTTCATTAAAGCTTCAAATTAAAACTCGTAATTTTGATTATGCATGTTTAAATGATGCTCCATTTATAGTAATCATAGTAACATTTGCTTTTACATGCTATAAGAAAAATATAAAAGAATTATGAGGTACAGTCATAGTGTGCTTATCAAGTAGCTTATCTATCCTTGGAACTTTACTGAATGTACAGTGATAAATTGGAGACTCCTTTGAAGGGGAACAAAGTGTCAAGGGGACTTGTTAGACTCACGGATTTCAGGAAAGCCAGGAAAAAGTCTACATTTAAATCTTTTTTCATTAGAAAAAGTTGTGAGTTTACAGAAAAATCGTGCATAAAATATAGAGCTCTCATCTACCACCCTATTATTAATACTTTGCATTAGTGTAGTACATTTGTTACAGTGATGAAAGCATATTTTTATAATTGTACTATTAACTATATAGTCCATGGTTTACCTTAGGGTTCACTGTTTGTGTTGACAATCTTATGGACTTTTTAAAAAAATTGTGATTCTAGTAACATATATGCCTAAAATTTCACCTTATAACTACATTCAAATATGCATTTCAGTGCTGTTAATTATGTTCAAAGTGTTGTGTTACTCTACCACCATTCATTACCAAAATACATTATAATCTTTTAATCCATTTTCTTCTAGATTAATGGGGGAGGGAAGACACAGCTAAGTCAATGGACGGAGAGATGACTGCCTGGATAGATAAAAGGAGTGGAAATATTGAGGGTCGCCGAGGTGGGGGGGACATTTGCCCAACCCAGAATTATCTTAGATGATATTATTACAAACTTTTTGAGTCTGGTGAAATTATGACTCACTGACATCTTAGCTGTCCTGAGAAGTTACTGTCATAAAGAGTTACTTTGTTTCTTAAGTTTTAGGATTGGGTACATAAGCTAAAGAATGAACTATTCTTAACAGATCTCCCCATTCTGCATGAATATCTTCTTTTCTCTTAGGAGTATACCATGGATGTTTTCTTCCGCCAGACCTGGACTGATGAGAGGCTGAAGTTTGGAGGGCCAACTGAGATTCTGAGTTTGAATAATTTGATGGTCAGTAAGATCTGGACACCTGACACTTTTTTCAGGAATGGCAAGAAATCAATTGCACACAACATGACAACCCCAAATAAGCTCTTCAGAATAATGCAAAATGGAACCATTCTATATACCATGAGGTGAGGTTTCTCCAGTTCTATTTCCACTACCTGGATATTTGTCCTTTATACTAACTTGGAACCATTTATTTCAACGTGCCTAGGCTTACCATCAATGCTGACTGTCCCATGAGGCTGGTTAACTTTCCCATGGATGGCCATGCTTGTCCACTCAAGTTTGGCAGCTGTAAGTTACAGAAGCTTCTAGAGTCAAATAATGCATACCCAATGTGTAATTACTTGGTTGTGGCCAGAGACTAGATGGCAGGAAGGAAGTATTGTTATTATACATTCAGTGTGATTTCAGGAATACATTTGATTAGTCATATCTGGCAATCTGATAAAGATATGGAGGGTTTAAGACATAGATATTAAAGACAAGTATTAAAGCAAATTTACTACTGGTGTTTGTTTTCTTTTCATATAAACAAGACTTGCTTTGAAAGAAAAATATGACAACCAGTCAGATACACTGCTGTTTAATTTGTTTCAAAACTTCAGATGCTTACCCCAAAAGTGAAATCATATATACATGGAAAAAAGGACCACTTTACTCTGTTGAGGTCCCAGAAGAATCTTCAAGCCTCCTCCAGTATGACCTGATTGGACAAACAGTATCTAGTGAGACAATTAAATCTAACACGGGTAAGGATGTGATCAATGCATGACTATAGTCCTTGGAGAGGTACACTTTCAAAATATTTATTTCTTTTTCCTTTGCCATAGCCATCCTCAATTGTGCTGGCTGTTTCTAAGTGATGAGTAACTTTGTATCATATTGATTTTGCAACCTGGTGCATATAAAATTCCGTGTAACCTTGGAATGAGTTGTATTTGTATGTATGTGACATGATACCCACCAAAAATCATATTGAACTAAGGTGTCTCTTTGCTCTATCAGTAGCTTTGTCATATTTTGAAATATGCTTTTGCTTGTTTTCTTCCAGACCAAGCTCATCTTAAACCCAGCAAAATTTATCTTCGGCTACATTCTTTCTTGCACACTGTCAACAGCAATGATACTAATATACGTGTCTTCCAATAGGTGAATACGTAATAATGACAGTTCATTTCCACTTACAAAGGAAGATGGGCTACTTCATGATACAGATATATACTCCCTGCATTATGACAGTCATTCTTTCCCAGGTGTCCTTCTGGATAAATAAGGAGTCTGTCCCAGCGAGAACTGTCTTTGGTATGCCTTTCTGTTTTTGCTCTAGCTCCATTCATCCTCCACCTCTCATTGCTTGGGAACTTTAAGTGAATATTCACACCAGTTTGCTTTTGCAATCCACAAAGAAAGAGACTCCTATCTCATTCAGACACACATATAATGTAAAATTGCCCTCACCTTATCACAATCTCTGTGGTGCATAAATCAACAAAAAGGACTTTTCTCCAGCAAGGGTTCTGATGACTTTTATGTGTCCCACTTAAAGAGTTTTGGATCTCTATTAGCTTTTTATAACTGAAAAAAGAGAAAACAGGTAAAAACAGACATGTAAATCCACTAGACCAAAAGGCCAAGATATTGAACCCATTAATAAGTACATTATATTTCAATTCTATTAGGCTGAACCAAATAAAATTGTGATTTTTGTACATTAGAAATAGTAAAATATCATGATGATTTAACGTTATCATTTAGTCCTTGTTGTGATATGTAGAATCACTACAGGGTTTTAATGGAGCAAAATGAAATAATAAGAAAAGAGCTATGACAGAAAATCTGATTGGTAAATATTTAAATTAATGTTTAATATAACAAAATCAAACTCTTGCTGGTTTTATCATGATTAGGAATTTAATAGTACATATGAGTTGAACTGAAATTGCAGATAAATCTTGATTTTCCTCTTAATTGATTAGAATATCTCTTTTTTTGACAAATTGTAAAAGAATGCCAAAAAATGTCAACAGTTTCACATGTCCAAAATTGTATAAATTCCCCAAGTCATAATTTGAGAAAGAAAACTGTTGGCAGAAGCGTGACAAAATTGTTTTTCCTCATTAATAAATATTTTGCTTTAAGATGAAGCAATAAAACAAAGTTTGAAGTGCCAAGTTCTATGTTTGTCATTCAGACCTGACAGATTTCTTAAATATGAATAAAGATGTTATCAGTTATGAAAATTGGCCAGACATTTAAGTTTTTGCTTAAGGTATAACAACTTTCTGTACATTTTCCCAAGCAGTAAACAATTAGAATGTTTCAAGACTTCAAATGTCACAATTAACACAAACTAACACAATTCCACATGTTTTTGAGCAACCACTGCTCTAGCTTTTGAAGGATACAAAAATGATAACATCTAATCCACCTACCTAATAATGTCCAACAACACGTCTAAAATCTGTGACAGTTTTGAAATATAATACAATAAAATACAACAAAAATTACTTTGCAATTTTAGGCTGCTTAATCCTCTCCACCAGATGTTCTCATTTATCTTACTATAGGATTCAAAATGTAAATATTCTATTTCCCATTCCTCTTCATTTTAGGTATCACTACTGTTTTAACCATGACCACTTTAAGCATCAGTGCCCGGCACTCTCTCCCCAAAGTGTCATATGCGACCGCCATGGATTGGTTCATAGCTGTCTGCTTTGCTTTCGTCTTCTCCGCCCTTATTGAGTTTGCAGCTGTCAATTACTTCACCAATCTTCAGACGCAGAAAGCCAGAAGGAAGGCACAAATCGCAGCCCCACCTCCAGAGACTCTATCAAAAGCCACCGAACACTTGGAAGCTGGGATTGTTTTGGTAATGGTTTAATTTTCTGTCATCCTCCATGTAGGACAAGGTAGTTCAAACAGCATTTTAATCAAGTGATAGTTGAGAAGTAACATTAGTTGTGCACATTACATAACTCGGGTTCCAACAGCAAGGTCCACCTCTCTTCAAACTTCACGGGAAAAAAACAAGGGACAATCCATCTCTATCTTTGCTCTAAATTTTTGAAAAAAATTTCTTGTATCATCCTCATTATTATGGGCAGATTCCAGGCTCCCAGAGGAGAGTAGAAAATTCTTCTTAGCCTTTAGATATTTTCTCTGTGTTCACTTAGACAAACTAGAGAGAATAAAGTAAATATATATATATTCCTAATGAGTCTTGTTAGAAATCTGTGTGTTGCTTTATTTCGTGAGGATATGATGTAAATATCAGGTTCTGGGTTCTATGACTGTTGAATCATACATAACCCAAGAATTTGATTCCTATAAAAACATTTCATATCCATACACATGTTTTAAATATATAAAAATGAATTTTTAATCAGAGGTTTATAATCAGTGAAAAATACTCATAAATTTAAGTTTGGATTTGATGAGTCTAAGCATTGGTCTCCAAAGATTTTTGAATTAGCATCGAACGGTAGTATTAAAAATTCCAGGGTCTTAAATGACCACCCCCACCTAATTTCAGTTTCATATATGGTCATACACCACAGTTAAGCTGAACATGCTTTTTAAAACTAGATAATAGAACTGATTTACAAATGTGAATTATTATTTCAATAGAAATCCCAGAAAGTAACTCTTAGACAAGATGGAAAGTTTTGCTCTGTAAAGTAATATAGACACATTGAACTGGCACATTCCTTTATAATTGATTCATTCTAGTAACATTTCTATATCTCAAGACTACATGCAGCCTACCTAAATTGAGATATGTACATAAGTATAATTTTATGATAAGAATTATAAAATACACATGTTCTACTCAAAAAAACTTTTGGGCTAAAATGGTGATTTTTTTCTTAAAAATTAAAATATTTGTAGGTTTATAGAAAAGCCATGCATAAAATACAGTAAAATGGTCATAATTTTCTTATTTTTCTCCTTGATGAGCTAAAGAACTTGTTAAAGTATTTCTGCTTTCTCCAAGGAATAGGACAAGGCCATTGCCATAACTAGTGGAAATATATAATTTAAAACTTTTTTGAGTTATCTCTCATTAAAAAAAAAAAGTTTGCCTTCAGTGATCCAATCTAATTACCTAATTTTACAAATGGAAAAACAGTTTCATGGACAAAAAAATTAAAGTTGTAATTAATTAATATGATGAAACTTAAGTTACTAGTTGGTAGCAAAACTAAGATTTGATCCCAGGTCACCTGCTATTCAGAACATTAGAGAGACTCAGCCCTGCCCTTTGTCAGCAATTCCTCAAAGACTGAAATATGCCTGGTACATACCACTGGATTAATATTTTCGGAATGAGGGTGAGTGACTCCCAAAATTCTTCCTTTGATTCAATGGCATTTTCTTTCTATGTGATTTAAAAGGTCACCAAAACATAAATCTGTAATCAAAATATGCTAATCTGAAGACCTAGTCCAAAACATTTGAAAACCACATTTTTTAGGCAAGATAAATTCAAAAATTTTTGCAAATTTATTTCCATTCCTCATAATAAAATAACCTCTAAAGAAAGAAGAATTAATGTTTATCAATTCATTTTACAGTTTTCTCATTTGAGAAACATAGTAACATGGAAAAAGGAAATTCATGAGAAACAGGGTAAAAAAGTAATATCAATGATTTGAATATACTTATTGATCAGATATTGAAACAAAAAGAAAATCCAAGTACTATACTTAAACTCTTGGAATGTATAGTACTGATGGAAATATGATTTCAATTCCCTGGAAAAATCATAGAATTATCCCCTCAGACTATTATTTTAGAGTTATGATTAATTAATATGATGAAACTTAAGATCTTAGGTCTTCATTTATCTCAGACCATCCTAACATAGTAACATGCAATGAATAGATCCTTTGGGAAGCTGGAGAAAATTTTCATTTAAATCAACTGAAAGTTCTTTTTTTCCTGCAAGTAAGCTGTTCTTTTTTTTTAAATGAAAAATTGTATTTCTGAGCCTGGCTCCAAATAAAGTACCTAAAAACAATGAAAAGGTAAACCTTATTTCTAAAAGCCTAGTTCAGAGTGTAGAAGTAAAAATAAAACCAAAATAACTAAACCAAACCTTGAAGGTATAAAAAAATAAATATAGGTGATTACACAGAACATTTGCAGTTCCTTTGTTAAAGCCAGACCTTGGTTGTTTGCCTTACATAATGCAGAGGACCAAACATAAATAACCCGCTTGTGATTTATACAACAAAATGGTATCTTATGATTGTAAGGTCATTTTTTCTTTCTTTCAAATATCATGACATTTAAAAACACCTATACAGTTATAATCAAAATACCATTTATTTGAGTAAGCGGGGCATTGAAATAACAAACAAATGTAGTGAATTTGAAATGAAATTAAATGCTTGTATATTTCATGTGATTCTAAATTATATATTTTAATGTGCTCATTGCTTAGCATGGGAAACTACTTAGAAAGGATATGGGGGAACGCGTATCACTTTTATTTTGACCTTGAAATTTAATATATGATGAAAAGCAATTCTGGCATTTTAAATCCAGTCTTCAACCCCAAAAAGATATCTGTTTTAATTTCCTAGGCTGCTCAGAGCAAACACCATGAAATGGGTTGGCTTAAACAATGGGAATTTATTAGCTTCAGTTTTGAGGCTGGGAAAATGTCCAAATCAAGACATCATGAAGGTAATATTTTCTCCGCAAGACTGTGGTTCTAGGGCTGGCTGCTGGTCACCCTTGGCCCTTAGCTTGTCACATGGCAAGCCACATGGCAGCGTCTGCTGGTCTCTCCCTTCTCCTCCAAGTTTCATTGATTTCAGCTTCTTGCTTCTGTGGCTTCCTCTCTCTCTGTGTATTCATTCTGTTTATAAAGGACTCCAGTAAGAGAAGTAAGACCCATCTTGGATGAGATGGGTCACACCTTAATTAAAGTAGCCTCATCAAAAGATCATACCCATAGGAGTTTTAGGAACTTTTTTTTTGTGGAGTACAAACAGCTTCAAACCACCACAGCGCCTTAAAGCTAAATCTCCAGAAGTGCTCTACAGACCACTTATCTTTTTGTTTTTAAGATACTTGGAATATGAGATTTTTTTTTCTTTCAGTTTTTGAGAAATTGCCCACAGCCTCTTTCATGCTCATGTGACATTGTTCCTTATTGTTTTAACTGATATTCTATCTTGGCATTGGAAAGTTAATTCTCTTCTCATGGTTTCAGACACGCACTCTGTGTCTGGGTCACCCTATACTGCGTGGGGGATCTGGTTTGGATGTTGGCCTCATTTTGTATGGCTTGTTAACTTACATGTTGTTTAAAGGTCTAAGCCCTCACCACTATGTTTGAGAACGAATGATGCCCCCTCCACCTGCACACCCATCCACACACCCAATGCTCCTTCTCTTCTTCCCAGGGGCTGTGAAAACGCACCAAAATTTCATTACTCGGGACAATAACTATTTATGGTGCTCATATTATTTATTTTCTTTTTCTTCTTTTTCTCTGATAACCATTCATTTAGTACCCATTGGTTCATTGAATGATTCATACCATAAGGATTTGTTAAGAACTGGTGTGTGCCAGGCCCTGTGTGGAATGCTGAGGAGCTATTGGTAAGTGAGACCGAAAGGCCTCTTTCCGCATGGAGCTCCTTGTCCAGCAGGAAGAGAGGGAAATCAGTGAGCCACAGCAATGCATTGTGGTAAAGGCCGTGGTTTAGAGATGTGCAGTAGGATGGAATGAGTCATGCAGGAGGATATAAATCAGTCTGGAGGGGTCGTCACTTCTGCAGGAAGTGATGTCTAAGCTTAGAACAGAAAGATGAGCCTAGGCCTGTGCTGGAAGCATGAAGTCAGGTTCTAGAATCTTGGGCATTGAGAGGGAAATAAGGCACACATCTTGCCTTTCTCTTCAAGGTGGAGATGTCTGCTGGGCTAGGGCCATGTTACCTTGTACTCAAGTAGAGAGATTGGACTTGAAAGTTTTACTTTACCTTTTTCAAACAGTGTCATAATTCGTTTGATTACCAACATTACTTCCTAGAAATATGTTTGAGACAGGGTGGAATTAAACCCATCAGAGACCCTAAGCAATGGAAAAATGATGGTACATTTTTCCCTGTGGTTGTGCCGTGGAATTATTTACGGGGAAGGTGGAGTGGATTAGATGAGGGTGTAGGTTCTCTTTCTCCATACCTTCTGTTAAATCTCCTCCCAACACTTCTGCATACTGCATCCTGTAAACATTTCTAATATGCCTTTCAGATATTTCTTAGCTCCCATTAGGAGCTCTCAATAAGCTGATTCTCTATTGAAATTTTGGGGTCATTTTTGCCCCTAAATCTACCAGTTGTAAAAGTAAATATAAGTATATCTGACAGAGTCTTAATTTTCCCTGTAATGGCTTCTATGATGCTTTACAAATATATGAAATACTAAGGGTTTTAAAAATATTTTCCCTTATTTTTGATCCTGTGTATTGCTGATTCTAAAAGCAGGTGCATAGTTTGTCCCTTGAATAATGAAACACTGGTTAGAATATCTCCATTGAGAGGTAACCTGCTGCCCCCAAACCCTTCATATATTAGACTCACTGAATGTTGTATCAAAATTGGTTTAAATACTTCCCAACTGCTTTATCATTACATTAAATAACTGATTGTCATAATGTCCAGTTTGACTCAAAGTAGCTTTGCAATATGGCATTACTTAAAACAAGGCAGCTCTCTAAAAATACCCAAGGCAGGATGGCACTCAACAGCAGGGGAGCCCTGGAAAAATTCAAAACCACAGGTGCTCCACTCAAAACAGTGACAGCCCCAAGCTGAGCCCTCATCTGGACTCTGACAAAAGCCTATTTAACCATCAACTGAAGCTTGTGGGCTTACAATAGTGCAGGCAGGGACTGATGCAAACCTGTAGCTTGAACATTTTGCAAAATTGGCTTCCCTTTCATTTCAGAAATCCAATGTGTTTCTCCTGAATTTGTGTCCCGTTTCCTTGTGATGCCAATTGCCAGTTATCCAGGAGCTGATTATCTAGCATGGGTGTTGGCCAGACCTTTTGCATGTCCTTTAGCGTATTGTATTTGCTGCCTGCTAGAAATTCCTCCACTCACTTATGGGTAGTGGGGAAGTTTTGACTCTAAACCAGCAACTCTCAACAAGGGCTGTCTCCCTCATGAGGAGATATCTGGCAATGTGTGGAGTCATTTTTGGTTGTCATGACTGGAAATGGGGGCACTACTGGTATCGTATTTGTAGAAGCCAGAAATGATGCTAAAACTCCTATGAAGCACAGTACACCCCACCTCTCTCCCCAGTAAAAAAGATCCCAACCAGAATGCCAGTAGTGTTGAGATTGAGGTTGAAGAGCATGCTGTCAATCCTAAAACTGATGGGAAGAATAGCATAATAATTAATAAGAGCAGGATCTCTGGGTCTGAGAGGGATTAAATCTAGACCCTGCCATGTATTAACTGTGTGAGCTTCCTCTTTATACCTCCCATCCTTAGTCTTTTACCTCTAAGATGAAAATATTATTCACTTTATAGATTTTTGCAAGGAATATTTGAGATAATGCATGTGTAGTACCTGGTAGTGTAAGTCAATAGTGGGCATCGAGGTATGGGATATACAATATACAATACAGTATTGAAACATAAAATAACAAGATAAAACTTTGTGTTACCTTCTCTTTACCTGCCCACTCCAGCTTTTGAGAACACTTTGGAAAATATTTAGATTTGCATTCATTTGTTCATCCTGCATTTGTTTATTAAGCAAAAACTCTGGTCTATGTGTTGGTTAGGTACCGTGGAGCACTCATGCATGAGAATAATATTCTTCTGTGATTAAGTTTTCTTTCTAGGAAAGAAGATAAGATACTGTAGAATAATTATACCTGCAAGGGAGAATGCAATAAACAGCTAAATTGTCAGAATGAACAAAGGCTGGGTGAATCAGTGATGTCAGTTTGGTATCCAGAGCTGTGCAGGAAACCTCAAGAAGGGGTACATGGGGTCAGCTATTTCCAGAAAGGAAGAAATAAAGTAAAGGTATGTGAGTGGTGAGGATGAGAGGATGAGGATATGTTGTAGATAGTTGAAAAATATAATGAAGATTTGCTGGCAAAAAAGTATATGTAATAATCGTTCCCATTTTAAAGATGGGAACTTGAAACTTAGGAAAAATATATCACACGTGATAAGTAGTAGTTGTGGAATGGAAATCTAAGGCTTTCTGACTCTGCTGTTCTCTTAACTCCTAAGCAGACGTCCATAGATGGTTTGTGGAAGTAGATGGGGAAAGGGTAATCCTATTGTGGGGGACCTTTAATTCCCATCTAATGTCATTGTACTTACATTTTTTCGTGTTACTTGGTTCTGAATGATACTTTTTAACTCTGGACCTCATTTGTCAATCATAATTAAGCCCATTTCGGCAATGCAAAGTGATTCACACCTCCCACATCTCTAAGGAAGGGGGGTGGGGTGGCAGTGCCTTCTATTTCTGTAGTATATTATCCATTGCAATCACCTTTTCATCCCTGTAAACTAGGCATATTTGCCTTCCTTCCACTTAAAAAAGAAAGCAATCCAGGTTTCAGACAGCAAATGCAAATTATTAACACTGAAGCTGAGTACAGAAAGAAAGTCTTCTCTGAAGTTCTCTCCTCTTTCTCCTCCATCATAATACTTAGAAGTTCTAATAGAGAAGAGAATTTCAGTGCTGCATCCATATAGAGGGAGGATGACTCTTTTGGAAGAAGGAAATAGTGACACATGTCCACTCGTGAAGAACATTTTAATTACATGCTTAATAGATGAAAATTCAAGTTAGAGTCACAGAAACCTGATAGAAAGTTCTTGGAAGATGGTATTGTGTGGCTTCTCTAAGAGACTCAGCATGCATTTGAAATGAAAATACCACTACTTGGTCCTATCCATGCATGACTGGTGACCATGGATTTAGAATTCCTCAGCTGTCACATATTTTAACAGAAAGTGTCAGTCACTTCATGTCGAAGTTCAGCAGACTAAGCCACCGGCTCTTTTCAACTCTCTGGCACCTCCAAGACTTATGGTTTATTTATTTCTGACCAGAGAGCTTACTACAGTACTGGACCAATATATTCTTTGCTTGAAATTTGTCACGTTCAAGTCAAATCAGGTTTGACTGCACAGTCCCCCTTTTGTTTTTGGTGAAGAAACAGATTTTCCCCTGGCCCCTAAAAGCACACTGAGCTTGCACTCTTTATGATGACTATTATTATTTAAACACTGACTTCCATTCAGGAGGAGAATAGAAAGAAAACAATGCTTGGGGTTGTTTCCTGCAGTCCAAATGTCACCACAGTGGCGGGTCATTCTGGTCCTGTGGCTCAGCCAGCACTGGGGAGGTGATTGCTTCATCCTGTAGCTGCTGGGATGCTGGCTAAAACCACGGGATGCTACCCACGTGAGCAACACACCCTGCCAAGCAGCAAAGCTCTGATTTTGCTGCCAGGGAGGAAACAAGGCAGTATTACAAGAGCAGAGATAATGCACAGCAAGTGTCTGAAGGTAGAAAGCCAGCAAAGACCTCCTGCCCACAAGGGGAGTGTCTATTCTAGGACATAAACAAGAAAAGATAGGAATCAGAGGATGGTCCCCTAGACTCTGACAGCATTCAAGGGAGTTTATGTCAAACAGAATCAGAGTCTCTGAACTAGGCCTGATACTTCAGAGTGGAGATGAGAAAACAGTGGGGTGAAACAGGTACTGCAGTTGACCACTGGGATTTATTACTGACCATGTGATGAGGGGCAAGGTCTTCCCTTGCCCGCCCTTAACCTTCTCACCCATCAAATAGTGCATTAAACATCCCTTTCAAGAAAAGAATTGTTTGTCTATGATATTGGTGGAACAGAAAATCTAATGACAGAAAAGAACCTACAGCAATTCGGAAGTTAGCAAATAAATCATTTTGGGTGGCTTAAGATGGGGAAAGACCAGTGAAGCAGTTCTGAATAAGAAGGAGAAGGCTTCAAAACAAAATTTCTGGGCCAAGAGGCAGAGGTATTTCAAGGGGTGAGCAATCTTCTCACTCAATCTTAAGGTATTAATGCTATGTCACTGGCTTTAACATAATGAGCTCCTTTTTATTTAATTTTTTATTTCACTAGTTCAAACATGTGTGTGTGAGGATGCAAATGTAGTTTGGGTATTTGTCTAAAAGAATGATATCGATTCACTGAGCTGTTATTTTCTTGTATTAAATAAGTGTCCCTTATTCCAAATTGGAATCCTCCTCTCCATTGTCCACACCCTTTGCCCCTCAGATAAATGTATAACCATAAGACCAATATGCCCTTGCAACCTAGCTCATCTCTTCCTAATGGTATATTGTGCAACACAGTCTCTGAGGCATGGAATGTGCTTGGCATCAGTTGCTGATTTACTGTGGTGTAGGAAGAAATATTGGATGTAAGCAAATCAAATATATGTATTTTTATTGTTTTAAGCCTTTTTTTAAAAGCTGTGCCTCCAAATACTATTCAGAATTTGTTAGTCTTTCCTCATGTAGTTGTAGTAAGTATATACTCAATAAATTGTTGTTCATAATGAGGAAATGAATGATAAAATAAGTGATCATCATCATTTCATCTAGGCTGATGATTTGCATCTTTCTTCCACAGCACCCTGAGGCCAAGTACAATCTAAAGAAAAGAATCACCTCTCTGACCTTGCCAATAGTTCCTTCCTCTGAGGCCAGCAAAGTCCTGACCAGAGCTCCCATCTTACCATCGACACCTGTCACTCC
Source organism: Myrmecophaga tridactyla (assembly GCA_004026745.1). NCBI lineage: Eukaryota > Metazoa > Chordata > Mammalia > Pilosa > Myrmecophagidae > Myrmecophaga > Myrmecophaga tridactyla. The sequence continues at coordinate 39,907 of PVIY010004915.1, forward strand.
GCCACCACTCTCTCCAGACTTTGGAGGCACGAGTAAAATAGACCAGTATTCCCGAATTCTCTTCCCAGTTGCCTTTGCAGGATTCAACCTTGTATACTGGGTAGTTTATCTTTCCAAAGACACGATGGAAGTGAGCGGCAGCGTTGAATAGTTGGTAGCCAGGACATCCTGGATACCACAAGGTTTCATTTTCTGTCTTTAAAAAAAATAATAGTATGGAGATTTATGTAGATGCTTTTCAAAACATGAACTCCAAGTTGAAAAACTATAGCAAATAGCTCTGAATAAGCATGTACGGGCCATAAAAACAATAATGTTACCCCTCAAAATTAAAAGTTGCTCAAAAATATGACTTTTCAGTGCATTAGAGAAAACTCTTCTAAGAGGGTAAAATGGATTCAGGATGACACTGCCAACCTTTTCTTTCAATGCTGAATGTTTTAATTATCACTGTGAATAATATTTATCACAAAGCAAATATAATAAGAAATGCTGACACCTCCAAAGTTTACCTTAAAATATATGTATTTTGACTCAGTTTCCGAGAGAGCAAAATCATACATACTACCTAAATGTGTATTAGTAGATTAATGCCAGCATGTTGGGGGCCTTTATGTGGGCAAAATGGCTTTTTGTTGCATTGTAAAACTTACATTGAGCTTAGCCATTCATTTTTAACCTCGTTGTATTCTTTTACCTCAATAAAGTACGGTGTTCATACACATATACATTATACATGGAAAATAAATTATGTATGCATATGCACACAGCTTTGGTTGGACCGTTTTATTCTAATAACCTCTCCTTTTAAAATTGTATGGTTACATAATTTCATAAAGTTGTAGGAAAAATGGTGATTAAAAAGAAGCCTTTTATGTTATGATTGTGGTTATATCACTTGATTTTCCACCTTTCTAATTATAAAGCTAAATAAAAGAACAATAAACATGGTACTCTGGATCTGTTTACTTGACTAGGGAGAAAACTTCCTTGGGTATGGGGAAATGAGGTGGTTAACTCTATTCCATTTCTAGTATACTTCGTGACTCTAAGAGACAGAAGGGATAGAGAACCAGCTTCAGCCACCTAGGTCTACAAAGAAAGTTGAGTTCATATTCAAATAACCAATCCTTCACTTCCATCCTGCTCAATCAACAATGAGAAAGGAATGCAACTAAACTCCTTTTCTACTATTCCTCCTCTGCCTGCTGCTTACTCTGACTGGGTTTCTCCCACATAGACTTGATATTGGACAAGAGGATCTAGGAGTAGGAGAAAGCATGATGTATGTTTTGTCTAACTCCATAACCCCCTCATTACATGTCTTTAGGTCTTAAACACTTAGGAGAGTGCCCTGAGTTCTGAACCTAGAAAGAAATGCTTGGACACTCCTATTCTTGTCTTTATCTTGGAAGATGCCAAAACACTACAGTGAAATAAGTTAGAGTTTATTGAAATTGGCTCTGGATTAAGGGTGAGGAGACTGAGATATAGTCCCCTTCCCTATTAATTAATAATTAGCCATACAACCAATCTCTTAGTCTCTGGGAACTTCAGTTCTATTTCCACGTATAGAATGAGGGGACTGGATGAGATGACCTACGAAGGCCCTTCCATTTTTAAATGCTTATGTTTGTATCACATGTTCTTTTCTAACTAAATTTAGTTAGTCTAATTATACAGGGCCTACTTCTGTTTTGAGGAGTAACAAAGTAATTAAATCCCAGGTAAGGATGTCTTATATACCACACTGAATTTTCCTTTCAAACCTGTAAAGGATGTACTATTATTATCTTCATTTAAAAATAAGAAAACAAGGAAAGGAGAGGATGGAAAACTTTGCTCAAGATCAAAGAGCACTTAAGTTTAATGGCTGAGAGTGATATCCAGACAATTTTAGTCCATGGTTTGTTCACTTAACAATAACCCATCATGTCTTTATATAATACAATTTGATTCTTATTATTTTATCCCCTCCAGAATCTCTCACCCCACCTTTCATTTTCTGAAATAATGTCCCTGGTGTCCTGTCCTCCCTGCTCTTCCATGGCATTCATTCTAAATCTAACTGCAGAGAATGTTATTCTCAGTGCACATTTACGCATAAAGCTGAAATGGACAAGTAAAATCTGTTAAAGGCATTACATATTATAGATACTAGATCCCTCTTAAATACAAGGAAACAACATCATAAAATTTATGAAATTTGGGGATCTAAAAAATGTTGTTTCTCCATGTGTGCTATGGCTGCTAATATGTTAACTGAAAATAAAGCACTTCCCATAGTCAAATAATTTTGGAGAGATGCTTTATTAAAGTGAAACAAATTTATTTTCTATAGGAGTTCTCAGAGCTTTTATTATGCTTATGTGTACTGTAAGTCTCAAATTGTTTGCTGCACTGTTACATTTCCCAAATCCATATGACTATAAGAATCATTTTATAGGGAAGAAATATTGGGACTACTATTCCTAAGAAAACAATTATGGGAAGAGCACCTCAGATATAATCTATATATTCCTTTTATTACACCTGAGTAAACAAACACAAAATGGAGCCTGAATGGGCACATGAGTTGCCCCAGTCCTCACAGCTATTAGAGACCAAATTCAAACTGTGTAAAATAGATATCAGACTATATATTTCAATCAGCAACAACTAAGCAATACAGAGATGGTAAAGTCAGGAAGTAGACACCAAAGTGAAGAGAATAGAGTTAGCAGAATCTAGATGCGTGGATGAGGGGCTATGTAGAGTTGGCCTCTGACCTCTGAGTAGGGAACTCCACCTCAGGGGAATGGTGTATTAGTCAGGGTTCTCTAGGGAAACAGAACTAACAGGAGATGTCTGCAAATAGGAGATTTTATAACATGGCTCATGCAACTGTGGGGATGCACAAGTCCAAATTCCATAGGGCAGGCCGCAAGCTAGCAGCTCTAATGAAGGTCTTAATGAATCCCCCAGGAGTGGCTGGCTGGCTGAAGCAGATAGATTCTCTCTTCTGACTTCTCCTTTAAACCCTTCAAGTGATCAGATTATATGTTGCTAATTGCAAAAGTCGCTACCTTTGGACTGCAGATGTAATCAACCATGGATGCAATCAACACACTGATGACTTAATAAACCAGCCTCTGGTTTATGAACCAGCCATGAAATGCAACCTGCAGTATGGTTAGACCAGTGCTTGTTTGACCAGACACTGGACACCATCCCCTGGCCAAGTTGACACATAAACCCAAACCGTAACAGATGGTGATAGTGACATTACCTCAAGTCAGAGAAGGAAATCTTGAGAGCTAGAATCACGAGACGAGAGGAAGGCTCCTCAGAGCTGGGTCCCAGACCTCCCAGTTCTGCCCAGATGTTGCTGGTACCTCAGGAGATCGAAGGAGAAGGCTTGTAAACTTGGGACTCATATTCCTGAGGATGAGACGCTGCCTCGCTGAAACTAATGCCCCTGAGAGGGCTGCTTCTGTGAATGAAAAAAATGGAGAGTGGAACCCACTGTTGTTGCCAAAGAGTAGCATAGACAGACATAGCAAGTCACAGAACGCAGAAAACTCCTTCTCCTCTTCTCCTGACCTCCATTCTCCCGCTAGTGCCTCCTATTGGCAGATCCTAATGGGAAGCTGAGACCCAGTCCCATCTTCACAAAAGGAAGGCTTGATTTGGAGCTGTCAACCAATTGCTGAATAACAGGCTTAATTCACCCCTTGGTTATCCAGAACCATATACACAACGCTCTACATATTTATACTTCTTCACGACATCAACAATACGTGCAGCTATCATATTCACTCTAACAAAAATGCTAACACCATTTCTCCAAAAACACAGAAATGCAAACTCTAGCAGTCATTGCGTCCATCTCTAGGCAGCAAGCAGGATCCATTTCAAATGGTGATATTTACTCTTCTGATACAATTACATTCTTACCTAAGCATTCTGTTTTCTAATGACTCAATCATAATGCTAACTATGATTAAAAAAACACTTCTCACATAAAATAGTAAGAGGAAGGAATGAAGGAAGTCAGAAGAGAACAGCTAATGTATACAAATCTCTCTATATAGATATCTACTTAAATATCTATTCACATCTCTCTATATATGAAAATAATAACAATCAAGGACTGAAATATACATAGAGGCTACAGTTCTCATTTCTGTGTTTGGTCACATGGTTATTGTTGAAGTTTATACTTTCCCTTTCCTACTACCTTTTTCACTCAGCCAGCATCTGAGCTGGTTGATTTGGAATTCTTTGCCTTATAGAATTACTGAAGGCTTTGAGTCCCAGGGTAGGATAGTGTTCTCACAGTGCGGAAAGTATTCTAAGATTCTCTGTTTTATCTGAGTCTACCCAAATGCCCCAGTTTCAAGTTTCATTTTTGCTTTCCTTCTGAATAAATGCTCTGATTTCCTCCTAAAAAACATAGCAAATTAATATTTCAATTTATATTGTAATTATATGGTCAGCACAATAAAAATATGCATCTGATTATTAAGAGAAGCCGGCCTGGTAGCTATAAGAAATAAGAGATTTGTTTAGGGCTACCATAGAAGCATGTTTGCTCTATATGGCTTGAGCTGAGAATCTAAAGTCCAGAGCTTATAGTTTTCTTTGTATGGATTTCCCAGGATTGTCATCAGAGGCTCTCCCATGTACAGTTCTGTCTGCCATAACTACTGTGATAATTAAGTTTGGTAGGTACTCGGACAGGACATGTTAACTAAAAGTGATCATTTTAATTAATTGTGAAACAATTTCATGCCATGAATTACTAGAATCTCTTTTCCCATTTAACACAGAGGTCAGCACTTCATTTGAGGGCATACCCCATGACCAGATAAATCCAAGAATCCCATATTTGAGGGTCTGTTTCTTGGGACAAGTCCTGGTACAAGCATAGTACAGATAGGGAAATAGCTCCTGTCTATGTGGGACTCATCCTTAGAGAGCTGGGCCCAGAACTTTAGGCAGGAGACAATACCTGAAGCGGGATGAGCCTATTCCTGGGAATGCAATAAGAAGCTGGAGGCTGAACCAATGGCTGTGGCCAGGGTGAAGAGCCATCACCAGGACAGTTTTTATATAGGAACATCCTTAGAATGGAATGAACATGCCTCTTCTTCCCTTTTGCTCTTGCCTTGTCATCTCTCCTTAGTGCCTCTTATTCTCAGAACTAAATAGGAAACTGTCCTCAAAGGAGAAATGAAAACTGTGCAGTTCATCACCAGCATTACAAAATAATATATGGAAGGGTGCACTTGGAATGAAGAGGAAGTAGTTTAAAGACAAACACAGATTAGAACCTAAACTATCTGGTGTCCTTAGTGGTTGAGTCATAAATGCTGGTTGGTATAATGGGCCAAGGACATGTTTTTGTCATAAAGCCCTTACTGATAAAAACCCATTTCTAAATGCTATTGCCAAAAGTTTAAAAAAAGTGCTTAGAACAGTGTCTCACATATGTAAAATATAAGTGATTGTTATTATTATTATCACCATCAGTTTATTCTAATACTAAATATTGGTATAAAAGTAATAAAATTAAGTTTGTTAAAAGCATTTCATGTCGGGTGTGTGAAATGGTAATCATGAACTTTCTTATGACAAATATTAGTTGGTATAAAAATACAAACCACAGGGCAGGCAACGGTGGCTCAGCAGGCAGAGTTCTCACCGGCCATGCCAGAGACCCGGGTTCAATTCCCGGTGCCTGCCCAAGCAAAAGAAAACAAAAACAAGCAAAAAACAAAGAAAAAAAATACAAAGCACATTATCATAAAGCACACGAAAACTAAACAAAACACTAATCAGCACTGAAACATTTGAGTATACACAGTGCTAGTATCCAAAGGAAAGAACAATTTCAAGGAGCTTGCTACAAAGTTTGACGGTTTGATTATGTGCTATTGTTTAATAATTTTACTAACCTGTGATTTTGACAGCCTAATGCTTTCTGCCCCAGAAAAATCGATGGCAATCATTGTCTTAAATCCTGGAGAATCTGGACTACATTCTTCTTTCTGACCCCATGTGTTGTTAGTTAGCATGTGGAAAAATATTGGGGGAAAAACTGCAAAGCAGCATTATGATAACATAATACCCATTTGGACTGCAGTTTTACCGGGCTAGATGTGTTACAGATTCAGAAAGGTACTATGCAAATAAACTTCCCCACAATTCCTAAAATTAATTTCCTTCTTTCTCAATTTTTACAAAATAAATTTATAAGTTTTCTTCTTTGTACAACTTGCATGTTTTTGTTCTAGCTGCACATATAAAATCCCATAATTTAGTTACTATTCTTGGATTTTTTTTTTTTGGTGGTAAAGTTTATCAACTTTTTTCCAGCTCAAAATTTCACATTTATCCACATGCTAATGTAACAATGCCTCGTTGTATGTAGTTCACTTTTCTAGGGACTTTGATTTTTCAAAAACCAATAACTTAATAAGCCCAGAATGCCCCGATTCCTACCCCCATCTGCAACTGTGGAAAATAAATAAGTCAAAATAAAGGCATTCAGTGGCAATTATTTTACTCACAGAAGAACCACTACATCCTCACACCAAATCTATTACTCACTCATATTTTAAATTGAGTTCAAATTACCTTTTTTTTTGTGGGGTGGGATGCATGGTTCAAGAATTTCACCCCAGTCTCCCGCATGGAAGGAGGACATTCTGACCACTAAACTACCCGTGCATCCTCTTTTGTTTTTTTTTAACTGAGAGCGGATGAAAAGAGTAGAAGATGGAGACTTTTGAATCAGATAAACCAGAAATAGAAGTGACAGCACATAGAAAGCAGTGAGACAGAAGAATGCACAAATCAGCTTCCAAATTACGGGTCCATTGTGCATCAGTGCGCACGCTGGCTGTTACAAAAGTAAAGCAGTGCAGCTCTAAGCACCCAGTGCTGTGAGTGCATTGCAATAAGTCAGGAGACCTGGAGAAGAAGTCATTTACTTCTCTAGGCTTCAATTTCTACCTCTTTATAATCAGGGGATTTGATGAGATAATTTTCAAAATCCTTTAGCAATGTCAAATTCTATTATTTTATAACAATTTAACAATGCGTTTGCAGTGCTATTCCTTTAAAATTTCGGAAAAGTATGTGACCCCTTTTAAAATATTTCTACACGAAGTAATCAAACTAAATAAAAGTGGTTTGATCTTAATGATAATAAATTCCAGTTATTTAGCATAAGCCAGGCATTTTTCTAATCACTTCCACACATTATTTGATTTATTCTTTGCAGCAAGCCTGTAAAGAGGATTCTACTGATGTACCTTGTGCAAATGATGAAACTGAGGTTCAGACAGGTTATGTAAGTTGCACAGTAGCTCTCGATGAGATGAGATCCTGATTTCCGTCTTGTCCAAAGCTTTATACTACCTCTCGAATAGCACAGTAAAGGTCCATATATTGTATGCATGCCTCTGCTTTATTCCTGGGCCACAGACAAACAGCATGGTTCTGGTTCTAAAAATGGGACACGTAGGTGGTTCATTGGGAAGCAATAAGCTTCTTCCCTTGGCTATATGCAGCGATAGAGTTTGCTGTTGTACACGTGGTCCGAGTTCTGATAAGAACATTCAAGTGATTAAATATGATTCCCACTTCCTTGCCACAATGTGAATTCAGTACCGACTTATCACCAAGGGCTTACTGATGAATGGAGGTTTTGCCCTGGGTTGGAATATGGATATTTTTATCTGTTTATTTATCATTTATTTATTTTATAAACCCCGATATCAAAGAATTTGGAGTAAAAATGTATGCAAAGGGGTGGACCATGGTGGCTCAGCAGGCAGAGTTCATGCCTGCCATGCCGGAGACCCGGATTCGATTCCTGGTGCCTGCCCATGAAAAAAAAAAAAAGTATGCTAAGTATCCCCCTACTATCTTGACCAGAAGTTATTGTATTTTTTCTCCAAGCAGTTATTTAAGAACGGAAATAACAAGATGCACCATCTCATAGTAGCAAAGAGCAGGGACTATGAATGTGGTGCTGTAAAGCTAAACACTTTAAATATGTCATCTTAGACTAGTTACTTAAATACTCACAGCCTTGATTTTCTCTTCTACAAATTGGGGTTAATAACAATGCTTAGCTTACAGAATTGTGGTAAAGATTAAATGAATAAATTCATATATGTATTTAGAATAGCACCGGACACATAATGACTGATGAAAAAAATCTCAGCTATAACCTTGATGGTATGAATTGGGATTTATTTCTCTTTATTTTCCAGGTACATGCTACAATGTCCAATAACTTTGTAGATGCCCCATAAATTTTGGTTGAATGGATGACGTATTTCTACATGGCTCTATCTTTCATGCTCTAATGGACCTAATATACCAGTTTTGCTTATCAGAAAGGGTTATTATAGATAATATTATATACAAAGCAATCTAAATGCATTTCCCAGTTAAGCCTTATAAAATCTATTGAGGAAAGCATTATTAGGACCTTTATTTTTATTTTACAGGCCAGAAAAGAGGCTTTATAATGTGTTCACAGTCAATAGAGAAGGGTAGAACCAGAATTTGAATCCAGATCAGTCTTGTGTATTTATTGTTGCTTCTCTCTGCTGGCCTACATATTATCAGCTAGTTTCTGAGAAAAGGTTTAAACACTCAGAAGCATTACACCAATATAAGACATATATATATATATATGTACTAGGTTGTAGAGGAGGCCTCTTAACAACCATTTCTCCCCAGTGAATAATGCACTATCTTTTCCTGAAAATGAGTCTACCTTAGATACTGAAAAGCAGTATGTGGGATGGAATAGATGAGAGGGGAATGGTTTTGCCATTGCCACAGGGATAACGTAACGGGTCAGTTTCCTGTTCTGTGCATTATTTGCACCCCTCATCTTTCTAGCAATTGCCCAACAGTTGCCTCTTTTCTTGCTTTTATTAGCAAAAACAAATTTAAGTCAAGCCATTTCAAAATTCTGTAGCCGGTCACCTGGAAATCACTTGGGGAAAGAGAGAAGCACCAATGTAGGTGGGAAATTATGAATTTAGTCCTGTCGTGTCTCACCTCCATGCTTCTGTGCACTTAATTGTAAAATAAGGATACCCAAACTCTTTCACAATAATTGCAAGGATTGAAATTTAAATATAAGGATCCCTCTACATTGCCAGGTACATATTAGGTGGTCAACAAATTATAGCATATTGTGAATAGGAATAATGATGAGTGTGGTACTTTATGTAAACCAAAATATCTATAGAATATCAAAGAAAGTAAGGCTCATTTTCACATATTGTGCAGCTATTTGTATTAATGTCAAGTGTGATCATCAGGTTTAACATAGCGCCAGTGTAGTCAGGAGTATGCAGAACTCACACAAACTTCTCAAGCATGATGTCCATAAATTATACATGATAAGCTCTCCCTTCTACAGATTGATTTCTAATTCAATACCAACTATCTGTATTTGCTCTTCTTCTGAACCTTTTTCTCCTCATTAATCTGAAATATAAACAGCCTTCATTCTCTCTAAGCACTTATTATGTACCTGGGATATGCTGGAATTTAAAACAAAATAAATGAATATTCAATCCCCTATGGATACTTAGTCTAGTGAAAGGAGAGAAACATAAACAGATCATTAGAATCCATGGAAAGAAGCGCTAATAGAGATATTTACAACACAATATGGCAGTTGTGAAGAAGACATGGTATCTGAGTGCCAGGCTCTGCTAGGGGCATTAAGTAACACAGGAAGAGAAGATTGATCATTGCCAACTTGGCTCACTCCCCAAATTTGTTCATTTTGTTTCCCAGTGGAAACTGCTGTAATGGAAAGGGAAGAGATATGGATATAAAATAGAAATATCATAAGGTTGATGCCTATGTGTACCTTATCCATGGCCCATTCCAAGAGAGGGGAAACAGAAGAACAATGGAAATTTCGGAATCAAAGATATTCTTTCTAACAGTCCAAAGAGATGAATTCATCCAATAACTCTTAAGACAAAGAAGAACCTCATTCCATCTCTAATGAGATAAACTTATAAGATAATCTATTTTTAAGCACAAGGAAAAGCATATGTGATATTATTGGAATACTTCATGATATTTTAGATAAAGAGATAATTAGTGTTATAAATAAGTTCAAAGTAAAAATGAACATCTTTATTCACCTAGTAGTACTTGGTAGTTTACTCTCTCAAGGGGATATTATGCTGATTAATTGGATCATGACTAAAGAAGCGTTTATGGAAAAATGAAACACCCAAGGATTCTAAAGTATTAAGAAGATTTCATCACACTTTTCTCCAATTACTACGCTTTTTGGGCCCAAATTGCAATAGCCTTTATTGATCCTTTAGGAAAAAATGAAAAAATCATTGTGTGCCAGTGGTATGCTCTCTTTCAAGTTATTTAGTGTTCAAGGATCATGATGCATTCAGCCTACTCTCAAGAGTTCGGAAAATGGATTGATAAATTGACATACATACAAACAGATGGAGAGATAGATATATAGATGGATGGATAAATTGATGAAATACGTATAATGATACAGTAAAGGTGGCAAGATGCTAAAATTGGTAGATCTGGATGTCTGGAGGGATAGGGATATCTTGGAGTTCTCTGGAGCTTGAATTACTTTTGTAACTGTCCTGTAAGTTTGAATGTATTTCCAAAATAAAAAGATTATAGACAAAAAATAAGAGGAAGAATAAAATGATGCAAACTGTAGCTAATATCTAATATGTGCCAAGAACAAAGCTGTGAATATTGTGTGACCCCTCACTTGACTCTGCTGAACAACCATATGAAGAAGTGGGTTTGGCAAATACTTCAAAGGAATCAGCAAAGTTTTAGACAGATATTACAGAATCATAAGATAGACGGAAATCTTAGTGAGTAAGTAGTCAATACTCTCTCTCTTTTTTTTTTTTTTGGATGCTGTATGGCAGGGGTCACATTTCGTTCTTTTTCCATGTGAACATCCCATTATTGCAGCACCATTTGTTGAATTTTTGTTTGTTTGTTTGCTTGTTTGTTTGTTTTGGGGAAGTGCGGGGGCAGGGAATGGAACCCAGGGGTCCTGCATGGCCAGTGAGAATTCTACCACTGAACTATTCGTGCACCCCCAGCACTTCTCTTTTAAATGACAAAACTGAAACCCAGAATAATGAGATCTCTTGCAATAATGAGTGCAACACTATAGTTGACAGATTTTTTTCCCTTTTGTTTTTCCATCCAATTTTTCCATGTTTTTCTCTTCAGTTTGTGGCCACATCATGGATTAGGGTGCTCATAGAAGCAGTAGAGTGTGTTTTCTTTTCAATATATTAGAGGGATGTCATCTGGAACAGACAGTGTTTCTGCCATTTGAAAACAAATATCATTTAGATTAATAGTGAGATACATGTAGCAACAATATCTGTTGCTTATCTCCACTTGTCTAAACTTATCTATAGCAAAAAAAGTTTTTAACTAATAGATGCTGATCAGGAGATGTCCATAATTAGAATCACAAGAGGTTGCTAGCTATGAATCCACCTACCGAAATGTAAAACACACTCTGGGATTTATTAGGAAAACAATGAATATACATACTTTGTAAAGGTAAAAGTCATCAGTGCCGAATTAAGATAGCTAACCAGCTGCTTGGAGTTAAAAAAAAAAATCAGTAATATGAACTATTCTTGTAATGTTGTAAGAAACTCAAGTCCAAATGTCATATTTACTATGATGCCACATGTAGAAAATCAGGTAAATTACTTTTTTAAAGATCGACTCAATGGCTGAAAATATTCCTCCATTTTGATATGGGGCAAAATTCTTTCCTTTTTCATTTTAGCATAAATTGCAGATTCCTTAGAAAAACTTTAATTATGCATGCCTGATTTCCATTTTAAATCAATTGAGTATTCATTTATGAAGTCAGTTATTCAGAAAATAAGGCCAATAAGTTTTTAAAAAATTAGTTTTAAAGATTTAAATTAATGAACAGAGCAAGCAAATCTATACAATGCTGTACAGAATATTTCTTTCAAGCAATTATACCTGTAAGCTCATATTTCTCTAATTCAACTTATGTGCTTCCATGGGAAAAATAATTAATTAAAGTGTAACTTTTTTGCAAGATATTTTTGAAGTTTCTCTGCTTTTTGTTTATTTTCTTAAAAAAAATCAATCCAATTTTCAGATTATTTAGAAAGAATTTTGGAATGCAATATCAATGATTTTTAATAGTTGGTTATTTGTTTATTTCACAGGACTCAACAGATCCAGAGTCATTTGGGGATGGTTTTCAGTAACTAATAATTAATTAGTTTTGTCATTTCTAAATATCTGTAGATATTGCTTTCTCTCTCAATGTGTGTGCTTGTGGGTGTACATATATATGTATTATTTTTTATCTTTTTATTTTATTTTTTATTCATATATATATATTTAGATAGAAAATATATATCAGAATAAGTACATACTTTATATATACACATAATGTATGTATATATTTACACCATATATGTATTATGTGTGTGTATGCTGTGTGTATATATACCATAGAGCAACCGAATTATATACATTAACCTGTCTCCAAATATTTAGAAATGATAAAATAATCCTTCATACATATGCATGCATACATATATTTAAATACTCTAGTTTGAATTTATACAAATTTAAAGGCCTTCTTTTTGGTAAAAACCTCAATGTACATGGACAAATCAGTTAACTATATTACAAGAAAAAATGATAAATTTCAGCAAGTTTAAACATAAAAGCAAAATAACATAGGTCTTTTTGCAGGTATAAGAAAGGTTATCTATTTCTAGACACTAATTGCATAAACTTTCTATTATCTCCATTATAATTGATAACATTTTATTATTGTTCTTATGTTTTATATATTTCTAAGCACATCAAGTCTATTTTCTGAGTTGGTCCTTTTGAACCCCATGAAATTCATATGAACAAGTATCATTAGCTCCACATTGTAGATGAGAAAATGGAGAGCGTAAGGTGGCCAGAGGATTTTGCAAATGTTCCATAGGATGAACTATGTCTAGAATTTAACTGTGGTTCTCAGAGTTTAGTGATTACGTAGCATCCTATATCATGATATTTATATAGTATGCTATATGGCTGGGGTCACACTTCATTCTTTTTGCATGTAAGCATCCCATTATTGCAGCACCATTTGTTGAATTTTTGTTTATTTGTTTGGGGCAGGGGAAATGCATGGACCAGGAAGTGAACTCGGGTCTTCCGCATGGCAGGCAAGAATTCTACCACTGAACTATTTGTGCACCCTCTATGATATTTTAATAAATGCTGAACCTGGACAAACATAAGTAGCTAATATAAAAAATGTGTTGTTATGGTTGAAATAAAATATAATGTTAGCTTAAAGCAGTACTTCAAGCTCTTTCATTTAGACTTAATTGGTAGGGATAGAGTTTTTTAAGGTTGCATTGAAGATCTAGTCTTAAAATTGATTTTGTCTGAGTGGGAAGTAAGTCTTTACTCCACTACCTCTATTTTACTGGCAACAACATGAAACATGTTGGAAAGGCAAAGATAATGGCGATTTCCTTTTATATAAGTATTTTTCTCAGATTCCAAATGCTGCAAATTTGTTCACAGTCTCTTTGAAGAAGAAATAAGGAGCAGATATTATTTCGGCACTTCTATGGATTTTCAAAACTTTTTAGAGTATTTCTTCAAAGCTAAATTTAAAATGTAGTGTCTCTGTGTTCTGCAAACCCAAAGAGAGCAAGAATTTTATACCAACCCCCACTTATAGAGCTATAATGCAGATTTAAATCTGTTGCTCAAAACTCTTTTTCTTGAGCACTGTGGAAAATTGGGAAGGGGAAAAAAACTCTATTAAAGCTAATTCTGCTTTTGTTTATTTATATATATTAGAAATTATATGCTATGAAGTGGAGAATGTTTTTAAATTATAACAAATAATGTAAGAAATGCTGAAACATTCCAAAGGATGATTAAAATGAAATAATTAAAAAATACTTTAAGTAATTTATACGTATAATGTTAGTGGCCCTCTTCTATTTATGCTGCAGATAATATTCAAAATTCTTTTTCCCACAAAGGCAAAAAAATTGCCTTATGTGGATATGGCTTGTATACTCAAGGGCTCGATAAAACTACCCTCATAAATTGGTTACTGCTAATAACTACTTACAGATTTCTATCTAATGTTTCAAAAAAATGATTTATACTAACCCCATCTTTTAGTCTTATAGATAACTTAATCCATGGGGCAAATATTTTCACAGTGATCTAGAACTTACACTAAAAGAACTGAAGTGAAAAAACGTTCCACTTTCTATTTTGAATTGACCTTAACAATTGGGTGAGCATTTTTCTCTATTGACCAACATCTACAAATATCGCAAAAGGGTATTAAAGAAGAATTTCCATAATGTCATATCTCTTAAAGGCAGTTTAATGTTAATTTCTAATAATGGCATTTTGATAAATATGGCACATGAGAATGTTTTCCTTGACAGCTTGGAAAACCAATCAACAAATCACCCCCATCCTATTTTTAACGTCATCTTTTCCTCATTTTCATTATTATTACCAAAGTTAAGAGTGGAAACTAGATAAACAGATAGCTAGATAGATATGGATAGATAATAGATAGGAATTAAGTACCCTGTGTTCTCAGTACCCTGATGGCTTCAACAGTTTTAGTTTAATTTGTCTTAATTGAAATAATCTTATTATAATTCAGATTCTGGGCATTTCCTGAGGAAATATGATTAATACAGGATATTTGTGCTGCAGACAAAGTTTGTATTCCTATAACTTAATGATGCCACATAAAGGAAGCAATGTGAATATCTACTTTTCTTTTCAAAAGCAAAATAAAGTTACCATTCAGGATACTAAGTTGTTGCTGTTGTTTTTGTTTTCTTTGATAGCCTTGTTTTTCTTGCTTGGAATATGCATGACTGTAGCCATAGCTCCCAAGAACCATCTTTCTCAAACTCAAGTTCAATTTCCTGGAAAAGTTTAAAGAAGATGAGATTAGAATGATCAGGACCCAACATTCAATTCATCTTTGAAAAATATTATTCAGTGTTTCTGGCAGAGGTTTGTTTTACTGCATATATTGGCTGAAATCAGTTAATATCTCTATCTTAATAATGTAGTCAATTATTGAAAGATTTGCCTTTCCAATTTTACATGTGTATATGTCTCACTAGTGCAACCCTAGCAACTGTTGCTTGTCATTTTGCTATAATTCTAGTAATATATTGTATCTTTCCAAAGATTCATTTCAAACAAGTGTGAGCCAAAGGTTTTTAAAAAGACTTTGGCACAACACCATGTGGGCAGGGCTAAATTATAGAGAGCTATTAGAGTCTATAGGTCAACATTTATTTTGCCCTAAAAGAAACTGCAAATACCTTAGCTATGAACCTATTGCAAAGCATCAAGCTTTCAAGACAATACCTTTATCACTGTACAAGTACATCTTCTTTTTTCTTTTTGAAAGGAAAAGATGTAAAGTGCTATGCACTTACCTTTTCTGAAATTAAGATGTATGCAAAGGGGAAACAATATATGGATTTTGCTTTCAAAGCCAGGTTATAAAGCAAGAATCAAAAATAGTCTTTAATTCCTTAAAATGCCCATGATTAATATGTAAATAAAATCTTAATATGTCCAGTTATGTACAGTACATACTAAAAAGGGTCTTGTGATGAAAGTTACATAATCATTAAATATTAGAATCCCATGTCACAGGATTCTCATACTCTGAGTACATGGGAATGAGTGAGAAAATAGGAAATTCACTTCTGCCTCTTCAAGCTCACTTCAGCTCCTACTTCTAAGGGAATGGTCAATGGAATTATCTACTATATTTACATAACTCTCTCTCTTTGTCTTTCTCTCCCTTTGTTCCTCCTTTTCCTTCCTCCATCGCTAACTCTCTCTCTTTCACTTTCCTCCCTCAGCTGAAAAGGTAGGATTGCATTTGTGTAAATAAAATCTGATCATTGGAAAAACTAGAAGCATAGTGGCAAGGAATCAAAACAGTACAATTGTTTCAACACTCCCACCCTGCATCAAACCTCTAGATTTAAGATCACCAGAAGAGATGCCAAGAAACCATGGGTAAATAAATAATTCCTTATAGTTGTACTAGGTGCATAATAAACTAGACACAAGAAGAGGGTGATCCAAGAGATTGAAAGTCAAGACTGTATATTTACACTCGTTCTTTACATTTGGTCATCTACTGGAAGAGGTGAAGAAATCACAGGATTTGTTGAAACAGGTAATTGAAGCAGGGATTCTACTAGAATTGTTGGTGGAGGGCTGAAATGCAATTACTTAATAACATACTGGTAATCCTGAAATTCTAGCATCTAATTCTCAAACTTTTTAAAATTGTATTTATTTATTTTTTTCAAACATTTTAAATTTATGCATGGGATACTTTTAAATGGAAGATTTTGGAGGCACACATCTGAAGGGATTAACAAAATCAGAACAGCATGAACATGTCATCATTAATCACTTTACATTCATCATTATGCCGTACAACAAAGCATTGAATAACTAAATCTGTCCTCTTGTAGCTGGTCACTTCTCTGGCCTATGTTACTAAGTACAATTGCTTCCTCCCCTGATGCCATTTTCCTATACAGTCAGGACACAAGTTTTTGAATATCTCATTTCATATACAATCTTGACTTTGCCATCAACTTGGGATTACAACTCTAAACTTTTACTTGTAACACGATTTATGCCCTCTTTATCCTGCTCCTTAGCCAAGTTCACCAGTTGTGCCAAAAATACATTTTACACATTGATCAGAATATGATGTTATCCTTGTGGTAGGTTCACACCACACAAGTTGAGAACAGATGATTCTTTATGCAAGTGAAATCCTCATTTATTCCAATTTCTTGGCATTTATAGTGAAGTAGGCATGGACATCATTGGGGATGAGAACTTATCCGAGGAATTGGGGGAAGAGGCTAGGTTGGTAGAGCTGTAGTGTAATAAATCTGTACTGGTACTGTCTATTGAGTTGCCTTCTGCTCTTAGAAAGATGTTGAAAAAATACGGCAGGTGGTAAGATGGGGATAAGAACTCCTAGAAATCTCAAAATATGAGATGATAAAAGTTATATCTCTTGGAATGGTTACTACATAAACATTAATAATAATTTAAAATGCTTAATAAACACTTTATCAATGGGACATTCATATATTGATAAACCAATTTACTATTGTAAATTGCCACAAGGTTTCTATAAGGAGAATGCAATGAAAGCTCCATTAATGAATTAAATCTATGCCGTTCCATGTACTAAAAATTAAATCTTTAACAGTAGCTGTTATCCTAAAATGTGTAATTCATATTTATTTGGGGAAATTTGATTGAAAGAATGTGGTTGGTGGTGTGGTTCAAGGTAAAATTATTCCTACTACTATCCCCCAAAAAGGATCATCAACAATAATTCACCCTCTGAGATCAATATCATCATGGGTAATTCTAATAAAAATATATCTTTGCAAGAAAAAAAAATCAGATTTTAGCCTAAAAATCATTGGTAGTTCCTACGCCACTCTTCAAAAATGCATGGACACATATGGAGTAAGAAAAAGCATTGTCATTATTCTAAAAATGTGATAGCAAGGGATATATATCAAGATTGAAATTTGGTATATAAAGCAAGGGTTTTTCTTAGCCTTTTACACAAGGAATCAGGATAGCAAATGAAGATTTTCAAGCATCTAATTTTAAGGTACCACCTAAAGACAAACAAACAAAAGCAATGAAGCTGCAGTGTAAAAATTAACAGGTTCTGGAGATACGTAAACGTGAGGTAAAATAGTGTTTTGTACATCAGAAGTTGTTGGGAAATGATATATTTTAAGTAACTTTCATTTAAAAATACATTTCTTTTCTCATTTGGATGAAAAATTTTCTAAAATACATTTAATCATGTTAACCAGTATACCAGACACCATTTAGGATTTCCTTGAGGTCTCATCATTTCTATGAATACTGATTTTTCTATTTCTCCATAATATATGCAAGATCTTGAGATCTGTTGAGATATGTTAGTAGGGCTGTTTTCTTTATACTAAGACCCTCCAAATTGCTTTATTTTGGAGCAATTCATTCATGCTCTTAGCTGTTCTATTCAATGAGAAAGTATTTATTTAATGCCACTAGGTTAAGAATGGTGCTAGACACTGAGGGTGCAAAGATTAAAATAAAAAAAGATATTTGTCCTGCCCTTAGGGGGAGGCAAAGGAGAACATACAAAAGTACAATACAGGGTAACTTAAATCCAGAACTATTTACAGAACATAAATTGTTACTGTATATATATATATATATTCTATATATAAATGTGCTATATTAGTATTATGCAATTTAAATATATTATACCATATATATAGCTTACTATTATACTATGCACATTAGAGTATTATACTATGCACATTAGAGGCAGGGCAGAGATCAGTTAGAGGGGGCCAAAACAGAAGTGGGAACATCAGTCAAATAACTGTTGTCCACAAGAGAAGACAATTTTTAGAATTCAGGTGTGTAGAAATATAACAGGCATTGAACTAAAGAGACCTGGTGAGTGAATGTGAACAGAAAAGATAGGGAGGGATTTAGGATGGTGCCCATGTGCTTAGATTATACAACTGAGGAATGCCAGTTGTGTTTCCTTTCACTGAGAAAGGAACAATAGGGAGAAAAGCACACTTTGGAGTAGAAAACTTGTGTTCCTTTAGGATATCAGAAGCTTGAGATATTTGAGGGCTATCCAGGTTTAGTTGTCTAGGAGACTGCTATATACCCAGTGAAGAGTTCAAAAGAAAAATCTAGGTTCAGGATTTATAAGTGTCTATTTGAAGTTATACACCAAGAGTTAATTTTATCGCGGCGAATGAAAGAAGGGAGATGAAAATGGAATTGTGGCAAGAATTATGGGGAGGAAGAGTAATTTTTATATTATACCAATGTGTAACTTGAGCTATGGGAGGACAGTTGGCTCATCATAATGTCCAGAAATCTAAGAGAAGAATTTCAAGAAGGAGAGAATGTTAAACTATCTCAATGAAAGCAGGAAGTTCGAAAGATATGCTATTATGATTTTTTTTAATTAGATTAAGTAACAGAAGGGTCACTCATAACCTAATGAAAACATATATCCATGGAGTAGTACAGGTGCACCCACAGCTGCAGTGGATGAGAGAGGAAATGAGTAACCGGAGCAGTGGGTGCATATAACTCTATCAAAGCCATAGTTCTAGGACACAGGTGAGGAAGTTTGAGGACGAAACTTCTGCACTGAAGATGCCTGATAAGTCTGTGTATTACCGTGGCTCTTCCTCCAATTTTTCCACGTGAAAGATGCAAAGCTATAGTCAAAATATAATTAGCTTAGGATCCGTGTACCAACGGCTATAGGTGAATTTTGTTTAAAAAAATAAAAGAGGAAACATTATAACAAACAGTAGGCAGATGGAAAATGAAAATTAAAATAAAAAGTCCATGAGAAAAAATAACTCAAGCCAATATTTTCCAGTTTGGCAGATTTTTTTTTTTAATGTGATCTCTTTGGTACAAGAATCTCAAAGAAAATGGACAAACAACAAAAGAATGGAGGAGTTAAAGGATAACAAAAGGCATTGGAAGTGAGCTGGTTGCAATTAGGAACATGAAATTAGTACAAAAATATAAGCCAGAGGAAAAGTAAAAAGTAAAAAATACATTACTATTGAAAACAATGTTGGTAACACAGAGGTACGTCTTGGGAAAATACAGAAAAAACAAATGGTATAGAACAGACACCTTACTAGTGTTTGGAGAAGAAGTTATAGATATAAATGAGACAAGGAGATTGAAATATGCATATCTGATATTCTTGAGGAAGAGTGTAGAGAAGATAGAATAGCAAATTAGCGAAGGAGACAGAGGCAATCTTTTCTGTAATAAAGAATGCTTTAAATCTGCAGACTAAAGGACATAAAAAGGGTAAAGGGTGAAGAATACGTATTTGCTGATGGATTTCTTAAGATGTGATTTAAAAAATACTAAAATCCTATGAACATCCAGACCACGAATAATCAAGACATAGATAAAGAAGAAAAATGAAAAATTGCTCATCTTAATGTTGATAGCAAGATTTTCATCGTAAATGAATGCAATATTAAGAAAGCATTTAAGAAAGGAGAATAACTAAGATGAAGCATATTTGCATTAATAAAAAATATTATGTCAGTGATCAAAAACCAAAAATTCCAGTTGGAATAAAAATCCATTGAAAGTTAAAGAAAAAGCGCTCACAGATCAACAGGAGTCAATACCAAATGATGTTGAATTCTGGACATAAAGCATTAAACATGGAAAGGAAGGGGAGCAATGAAAATATTTGCCACAAACATTTATGGAATAAACAGTTGTAGAAACAAAATGCAACATGTAAAACCAATAGGAAAAGCAAGGAAACATTTATAGAAACAAAACAATAGTAAGATGTTAACCTATTTCTTTCAGTTCACGGTATTTTAAAAATGACAACAAATAAATAAGAAGGAAAAATAATAAGTCAAAGAAGGTGAATATAATAGCTAGATATTAGAATAAAGGTTGTGCTTTATTTTCAAGGTTCCATGGACCATTCACAAAGCATGACCATTTATTAGCTTTCAAAATATATATTAGTAGCTGCTGTAAGGTAGATACTTTATAGGCTTAATTCCCTGTTCAAAATGCAATTTGGTCAGAAATTAATCTTAAAACAACAAAAAGTTCATCTGTGTGGAGAAAGAAACTCTTCTATACTCAACAACTCTCAGGCTAAAGAGAAAATTAAAGTGGCAACTTTTAATGATCTACAGCAGAGAAATAATGGAAACAATATCTAAATCAGCATCACCACTGTCAAAATACCAGAAACCTTCCTGTTAAAGGCAGGAAAAGAATGTCAGCCCCATCGTCACCGTATTGCACAGTAGTGTCTTGGAAGTTCTGGCCAACGCAATCAAGGAAAGGGGAGGTATTAAGTATAAACAGTGGAGTACAAAAATAGAGAATGTGATTATATAAGTAGAAAATCCCAAAGAAGAATGATCTTAAAGCTCTTAGAATCATTGGACAATTTGGTAAGGTGGTTGGTTATAGTATGAATAATATACATAAAGACATAAATTTTCTCATATCCAAATAGCTGCTATAAAATATAACCGAAAACAGCTCATTTACAATAGCAATAATAAGTACTATATGTATATATCTAAAGCATATATATAGATAAAGATATAGATATATTTAAATTGAAGGGAAAATGTATAATACCCAGTAAGAAGGCCCTAGAGACACAAACCATTACTCCATCTTTTAGTGGCTCAGTTTTTTCATCTCTGAAATGTTAATAGCAGTACTTCATTATGCTGTTGTAGGAATTAAATAAAATAATGGATGGTTTTGTTTACATCTGATGCACAGAAAATACTAAAATTTAGCTGTTACTATTTTTATTGCTGTTGCATTGTTGTAAGAAAAAAACTTCTAAAATTCTACTAAGGAACATGAAAGAAGTATTAAATGTCATGAATGAAAAATAATACCCAGTATTTTTAGTTAGAAACTCTTTAATATTAAAATATCTGTTTTATGAAAATAATCTATAAATTAAATTTCTATTTTATATCTTATTTCTGCGTGAAAAGACCTGAAGTCTCCAGAGAGCATGGTTCTTTCAATAATTGAACATATTTTAGGATGCTTCCTGCAGTGATTGTTGGAGATAGACCCTCCGAAGGGTAAAGACAAAGAGGTCAGCAAGGGCCAGATACAAATAATGTAATGTTAAGAGTATTTGGATCTTATTCCAAAACAATGGTGGTCAGCATAAGTATTTTAAGCTGGAGAATGACCAGACCAGATTTGAATTTTAGACAGATTACTTTTTGTTCTCTAAGGAGAATAGAAAACAAGGTACCAGCCATGAATGAATTGGAAAGTTTGGTCTAGATTCCAGGAGTTTTTGTTCTTGAAGATTTAAAAGATACTTTCCAGCCATAAATCCATCAAGTCCACCTGAGTACTCCTGGAATAAGGGTGCTTCTCATAGAGAACTGTTTTGGTACTTACAGTTATGAACATCTTGAGTGTCCTGACCAGTACTTGCTTTCCTAGAAAAAGACAAGAATTGATCAGTAGGAAAGGGAGCTCATATTAAACAAACAAACAAGCAAACTTCTAAATTCCTGCAGAAAAGATCATGCTAATCTGTAGGTGTTCAGAATAAAGAAATCTTGTTCACCTGGGTGGTATAAAGTTTGAAAATAAAAAAAATCATTCATCCAAAGCACACTTAGGAAAAATTAAGCACTGGGTATAAAATTTAAAAATATTCATAGTAGTTATCTCTGAGTGTGGGAGCTTAGATTATGGTTATTTTTTTCTTGTCTGAAGGTTTTTATAAACACACATGTATACTTTGTATAAAAAGAAAATTAATAATTAAAAAGAATGTAGTACTACATAGAACTATCATACCTGATGACTGCTCGTGGCATTAAAGACCTAGGAGAACTAGATCAAGAATGCCAAATGGATTTTACCTTGTATTCCAACTCCACCTGATTCCTAAACAGTTGCCTGGAGCACATGCTAGAAATGACTCTGAAACTGCACTTGACTTTGGTAGGACATTGTTGCGATTGGTTAATGACGTCTACCATGGATGCAGAATATGACAATTATGGTATTTCTCCGATGTGTGTCATCTGTTATCCAGTTCAGTTCCTTCACTTTACACATGGTGAAACTGAAGCCCATTGAAAGGAAAAGGTTTATTGCCCAAGATATGCACAGACTAATTATCTGCACTTCTAATCTGGTGCAGAAAAGATGTATGTCACAAAAAAGTCTCATTCATACACTGAAACTCCTTTGTGGTGAATTTGTAAATTATATGAGGAGTCTTTACAAATGCAAAATTAAAGAATGAATAAAAATAGTCCCCATAAGTGGCCCTAGTCACTGAATCATTTTCCTTATTCAGAATTCCACATCCTGGACTGGCTAGGTCCACCTGACTCTAAACTCTCACATTTATTTAAAAACCACAAACTGACATGCCCAGACAGGAGGTATCATTTTCTCTAGAATGAATAATCTCGAGAACTGTCACCTTCCTAATGAGGACTCGTGCATAGCACCCAGGCTTAAGAAGTATATTCAGGTGAGAATGTGTGATTTTAACATCCAGCATTGCTAAGGGACCCATTTAAAGACAAAGTGTCCTAAAAGGAGCTCTTGAGATTCGACACATGATTAAAGAGGGGAAAACTGTCAGAACTCTGCATTATTCTCAAAGGAGAATGGAAGGACAAGGCTATCCCACTTAGGATGAGACCTGCTACTGATTCATTTAACAATGAATACAGCAAATTTCAATGACGGTGTAAAATAGTAAGGCTTAGGAACAGTCACGGATGTTTTGGTTCTTTGTAGGCCAAAATGGTCCTAATTTCCTTTCTTCCCTGGAGTCAAAGCTAACTTTATACATTGGTCTCTAACTACCAATGTCAGCTCAGCATTTCTCCCTACCACACTGCCAGTCCTTTGAGGGCAGGGAGCATGGCTTATTGCCACTATGAATTCTTACCTACTCTATAATAGGTGATCACTAAATACACGTGAATGAAAGAATAGGAGAAATGAATGAAGAGTTATCTGTTATATGTTTGGAGAGTTATTACGAATGCAAATGGCCTGGGTTCATCGCACCTCTGATTTTTGGTCTGTCATTCAATTCACATAAGGATGGTGTTGAAGAGGGCATGGAGAGAACTGGTTTGAATATGAATTATTCCTGAGCAATCATTAAAAATATTCTGAGAGGGCTCACAACCCCTTCCATCCCAACTTGCTCTCAAGATCTAAAGTACCTGCTATGTGAAAGTATGGAACATTCAAACATAAACTATTCTTTTGATTGTTATCAGATCAAAGGGAAAATATGTTTAACTAGGATGCTAATACTGACTAGAGTCAGCAGTAAAACTATGAAAAATGTTGGTGTGCAAAACTCATTAACTTACACATTTTGAAGTTGATAAAAACAAGTAGAATTGACATTGCTTCATTTTGGAGTTATTAATGTACTCAAAATTTAGAAAGTCAATAAATGCATCTCAATGTATATGTACATGATATAAAATCAAGCATTATCATCCATTTTCAAACAAATCATAATTACTGCCTGAATCTCACTCAAGTCACCAAGGAACTTTCATAAATACTAAATTAACTTGCAATTTGAACATACTAAAAATGCCATGCCATTTACCACACAGAACAGACAAGCAATTGGCCAAACTTAGAAAATGCAATTCACTCTAAAGTGATGTTACTAAAATGTTTAACAGATGGTTTGGTCACTGGGGTTACAAAAAAAAGACCTAATTAAAAAAGAAGACTAATTTTTTAGATTTTTTCCCCAGGGATTTCTAATTAAGATGATTTTTAAAAGTCTGAGCCTCCTCTTTATTCTGGGAATATTAACTTGTTCCAATCCAAAATCAGACTTTGCAGAAATGTCTCCTCTGGCTATTTGGGCAATTTGGGCCCTTTAATTTCTCTCCTTTCACTACAGCTAACTTTTTCATTTTTGTAACATGTTCTATTTGAGAATCTGCTGAGTGCCAGTGCTGGAGACTGATTCAAAAGAGATGAAAGACACCATCCCTGCTTTGAAGATGACACAGTTTAGTACAACATGACTATTGGTGATGAAAGAGTGAAAACATCAGTCTTTTAGCTCATATCCTGCAGGAGATGTTTCCTGGGCTATTGCTTGAAGAGTGAACAGGGTCGAATGAGAATGGAGAGGGTAAAATAAAACAAAGATTGTCTAGTAACTCTCTAGAGGGGTGGCAATAGATACCTGAAGAAGAATAGGCAGACACCTTGTTATAGAGGAATTTGAGTCACATGTTTGAATGAGAATTTTATCCTAATGGCAATGAAAAGCCATTGAAGGATTTTAACCAGGACAATGACTTTCAGATTTACACATTAGAAGGATCCTTGTGCTGGCAGGGTGAAGGACTGATTAAAGAGAAATAAGACCAGGCAGGAATTCCAGAGAAGTGACTAATGCGATAATGCAGGAGAGAAATAAAAGCACTCGAATGAAGATATTTAGGGATTTGGAAAAGTGTCATTTTTCACTGGGAGCACCCCAGCTGCATGACTACTGATAGATGATTCTTTATCTTGTAGACTGCATGGGATAAAGTAAATCTATATTATTGCTAAATTCAACGTATTTCATGAGCCTCACAAACAAAGACAGCATCATCACAAACATGTTTAAACATATTTCATAACTAAGGTTTTAGGTATTCCATCTAATTTTATGCTTTATTTGGCTAGACAAATGTTTGTTGAGTACCTACTACATGTGTGGCATGGTGGGAGGCATAAAAAAATTACAAAGTCCCAATTATCAAATATCTAGAATTCTTATTGTGGAGATACTAATTTTTAAAGATCAGTATTTTAAAACCTATGGAAAGCAAAATTTAATAAAACACCAACGTAAAAAAAAAAAAGACTAGATGCTTTAAGAGTAAGGAATACAGAATAATGTATCTAGACTAGGGTAGAGTGTTGGTTTGAAGCTGGATGTACCCCAGAAAAATATGTTCTTTAATCTAATCCATTCCTATGGGTATCACCCCATTGTACGTAGGACGTTTTAAACAAGCTACTTCAGTTAAGGAGTGGCCTACCCCATTCAGGATGAGTTTTAATCCTATTACCGGGATACTTTATAAGAGAATGAAATTCAGACAGAAATAAAAAGAAAGCCATGGAAGCAAGATGTTGAAGTCAAAGAAACCTGGAAGAGAAGGGAGAGGCCAGCAGATAACATCACGTACCTTGCCATGTGGCATTGGAGGCAAGGACCACCTGCAGCAAGTCCTCAGAAAGAAAACATTGCCTTGATGATGCCTTAATTTGAACATCTTCTCAGCCTCAAAACTGCAAGCTAATAAATTCCCATGGTTTGGGCCAAACTATTTCATGTTTTTGTTTTGAGCAGCCTAGAAAACTAAAACAGTATAGGAAAATGTCTTTGTAGGGATGGGACACAAGTAAAACTTTGGAGGAATGGATAGAAAAAGAAAAGCACAAGTCAGTCTAAATTGCACAATGTGTAAAGGTATAGCAAGGAGAATGAACTCGGACCATTTGGAGGAGGCCATAGGTATAAAAAAAAAAAACCTCAAACTTTGATTTCCTCATGGATTTTTGACAGGGAACATGGATGTTCCAGCTATCTGATCTTGACATCTTGGTACCTATTGTAACTCCTTTTCTTGTTAGGTTTTAATCCTAGAAATAAACTTTAGTCCAAAAATTCAGATATGCAAGCAATTAAAGTTCATTTCTCCTTCAAGCAAGCATTTGGTCAGGTAAACAACAAACTCCAATAAAATAAGTTTTTTCTTCACTTTCTATGAAGTTATATCTAAATCCTGAGGGTCTTAGGTAGTGACAAGACTGGAGGATGAAGACTAGAAGGTGGTAATCTGGATCCTCTCTCCAAGTTGACTTTTGTTGCAATATACATTGTTCTATCGTAGCCTTCGTTTTCTGTCCCAAGTCTGTTCAATGGAAATATGATGATGCAAGCTACATATATGAACCACATTTGTAATTTAAAAATTTTCTAATTGCTACTTTAAAAAGGTAATTGAAACAGGTAACATTTATTTAATTATATATTTTTATTTAACTCAATTTGTCTTTAGATATATTATTATCAGTGAGATAGTTTATATTTGTTGCATTAATTATTTTTTGAAATCCGGTGTGTATTTTACATTTAGAGCTCAGCTTAGACTAGGTACATTTCTAGTGCTCGGTAGACACATGCGGCCAGTGGCTCATGTGATAGACTGCTCAGGCCCACCCGCATACATTGACTACATTACAATGCTTTCAGTTTCTTCCACATTTGTTCCTTTCCATAAATTAATTCACAACCTTCCTCAGATGTTCCAACTATTTTTCCTGTAGATCAGCAATCTCCTTTAGGGCTCTTCCTTGAGTCAAAATTTTATCAAAAACTGACAACTTCAAGCATAGAAAATACAAAAAAAAAAAATTAAAAATAGACTTTTCTCCCTCTTCTTTTTTTCAGGTTAGAATTAAAAAACACAACACTTCTGAATTAGGCAGAGGATGCTCAAGAAAATAGCCTAATTGTGAGTAGACCTTGAGGTTCCACTGAGAGTGTTCCTGCTGCAATTTCCAGGACCATGGACATGGGACAAAACCCCCTTGTACCCAAGGGGAACACTGATGCATTTCCCCAGTCTGCTGTAACACAGCCAAACATCTTTCCACGTCTCCAAAAAGGATTGGGATATAACTGATATCTTGACTTAGAAGCAAATTATGGCACAGCAACTTCTAGTGTTTATGAACAACAGAGAAGGAGATGGGGTGATACATGTCACAGCAGATGCAGGTATGGGGAGATGGTGAGCTGGGGAGATCGTAGCCCCAAACCTGGTAAAACTTGGAGCGTTACTCTTAATTGGTTAACATTTCATTTTTCCTACATGGAGAAATGAAAACTATACCTGGAAATGAATAACAGCAAAGCAAGTTTAAAATTGGAATATTTTGAGTTTTATGTATGTTATTACATAATAATTAATAACATAGTAATACACAATAGTATTAATAAATATTTATTAATATTAAACCTTAATATATTATTTACCAATATTAATTATTAATAAATAATTGCATAATCATAATTAAAATTAAAAGCAAAATGAAACAGTTATTGTATCTACATTCTTTGGATATCATATGCTTTGCAGTAGTTGGAACTCAAAGATGGCTCCCAATGATTTCTTCTGACATACATGCCTTTCATGTAGTCCTTTCCCACATAGAAGCTGGACTGGCCCTGGGCCAGTTTTTGACCAACAAAATAGAGCAAAAATGTTGCTATAACATTCCTAGGACTGAGCCTTAAAGCTGTCAAATAGCCTCTGCTTTAGTTCTTGGTATCCCTTGACCATATGAAAAGCCATGTGGGGAGGGCGAGAACTGAGAGCAAATAATGCCTTCTCACTGAGGTATTGTCTTTGGACCAACATTTAGTTCAAGTGTAAAATAACATTAAAGCCAAGGTGAAAGCAATCTTGTCTACATAAAACCCTGATTGAAATCTCACTCATTCATCATGATTGCAGTGGAGACAGATAAAATATCATGCTCAAGTTGTTTGTAGGAGAGTTGTCTTCTAAGCTCAATTACTCAGAAGAGTTGAACTATGAGTCCAAAACATAAAGCACGCTCATGTGTGCTCTGTGAGGACTCTGAACCTTGAAAGGAGGTCCCCTAATACTTTAGTCTTGACCATGATGTATGGTGACTAAATATCCCTGTGTCTTCATTACTTTGCCTTTCAGCATTTAGTTGTTTTTTATTTTAATTATGAAACCTATCAATCTGATATAAAGCATATAAAATAATATAATGCAAACCTTTTATACAAAAACAAGGTTATTCAGATACCACCATTTGGCTGTGATTTTTCAGATCCATCTAGCTTTTAGAAAATAAATTATCACAAATACAGCTAAAATTCCCAATTTCCATCTTTTTGGTCACCCTACTTCCTTAAGGGTACACTCTACTGAAGTAGAAGTTTATCACAACCATGTATTTACATATTTGCATAATTTTACTACATAATATGTATCCATAAAACCATATTTACTTATATTTTGTGTATTTTAAAGTATTACATAAATAATACATAATAATATGCATATATGTGTATATAATTCATTCATTTATGCTTCTCTATAATATTGCATTCTATGGTGAAGAAATCACATTTAATTTTTTTTCATTCTTCTGTTGAAGTATAGTAATCTGTTGCCACTTTTTCAATCCATCAAATGCTGTAGCAATGAACATCTTCGTAAACGTCTCATTTTGTAAGCTCTTGTGTGCTTTTGTAGGATAGAGACCTTGAAATAGAATTACTTGTATTTGAGGATATGTTAATTTTAAAGTTATTGGTTATTATTAAGTGTCTTTTGGAAGAAGTGTATCAATTTACACAAGTACAAATTATTTTTAAGACAGATTTTTTTTCCAGACATCATCAATAAAAAAATGGGGCTTTAGGCTTATAAATGTTGTACAACTGATAAGTGTAAAATATTTCCTTGAATTGCCATTTTTCTGATAACTAATGTGATTGAACACAATTTCATATTTATTGGCCATGCAGGTTTGTTATACTTTCTATTGTTTGTTTTATATCATTTCTCTATGTTCTGTGTTTTGTGTTATCTTTGTTTTTTTTCATTTGTAAGTATTCTTAATTCTGGATTTTTTTTGTCATTTAATTAATTGAAAATACCTTCTCCTTGAAAGTGGATTGAATTTCCAATTTGTTTTGACAATCAGACGTTTGCTTTTGGGTTTATAATTTTAGATTTTTAATTATAGATGCCTTCCTTATACTGATATCATAAAGATATACTCTTTTGATTTCCAAAAGTAATCTTCAAATAATTTATTGGCACATTTATGTTATTAATCCTTCCAGAAATTGTCTTTGTATTTAGTGGGAAACAGGAATCTACTTTTATATTTATGGATTGAAATATCTTTTTGTAACATTTGTTGAATGTTTCACCCTTTCTTCACTTATTTTTTTAATGGAATCTCTATCATTAAAAAAGGAAATATATATATGTCTATTTATCTTTGCATTAATACTACATTATTTTAGAAATGATTACTTCTAGAAGTAAAACTTAATATATAAAAGGACCACTATCCCCTTATTTTCTTCTTGAAATAGTCTTGGTTTTCAGCATATTTAGTTTTGTGAAAAACCTTGTTGGGATTTTGTTTGAAAATGGCATTGGGTTTAGAGGTTAATTGGTGGAGTTGACACATGCAAAATCTAGAAGCTTTTCATCTTTGAATATACTATATTTCTCCATTTATTGACATCTACTTTTTACCCTTGTCATTAAAGTTGTATTATTTTCTCAATAAAAGTTCTATATGCATTTTTTTTTTTTTTGGCATGGGCAGGCACTGGGAATAGAACCCGGGTCTCCAGCATGGCAGGCGAGAACTCTGCCTGCTGAGCCACCATGGCCTGCCCTATATGCATTTGTAAGATTTATTTGTTATGGTTATCTTCTATTTTATGCTATTGGTAATGGTATTTTTTGAAATTTACGTTTTCTGTTTATTTGCCACTCTTTTAGGAACTCTTTTTACATGTGCATCTTATGTACAATAATTTTATTTGATTTTCTTATTTGCTCTAAAATATTTTATAACTTCTGTTAGATTTTATCTGTAGGAAGTCATACTATCTGCAACTAATGAAAATTGTATATTTTAATCATTCAATATTTATCATTTCTTTTTTTTTAGTCCTGGGCAGGCTCCAGGAATTGAAACCAGGTCTTTATGTCGGCAAGTGAGAATTCTTGACATGGAACCACCATTGCACCGCCCTTATCATTTCTTTTTAATGTTTTCCTTTTAAAATATATCCTTGCTGTCCCAGCTGGGGACCTCATATGGTGGTGAATTACAGCAGAGATGAAGAAGTACTTCTCTTTTTCTTTTTGAAGGGTACACTTCTTATTTCTCACCATTGTCAAAAGAAACAATTTACCACATATAAATCTAAGCATTAACAGGATTTATCCAGAGAAAAAAACTGTTCATGAGCAGGGATATATCAAACATAAAATTGAAGTTCTGCTCTTTTTGGATTTTGAGCTCTTTAATTTATTGTTTGACTTGGTTTTGGTTAGGTCTGAATTTTCCTTGGTGATTACCTTGTACTGTCTGTGTATGTTGATGTATGGAAGGTCTCGTCTACCTTAAAGAGAGGTGTGTTTCTGTTTGCAAGGTGTGGCAATTTGATGCCCTATATACTCTAGAAAAAACTGTTCTTAAATTTAATCCATTCCTGTGGGTGTGAACCCATTGTAAGAAGATCCTTTTGATGCAATTACTTCAGTTAAGGTGTGGTCAAGCTCAATCAGTATGGGTTTTACCTATTACTGGAGTCCTTTATGAGAGAAACCATCAGTGGAACCCAGAAAAGAAGGGAGAGACCAAGAGACACTACCATGTGCTTTGTTATGTGATGAGCTAAGGATTACCAGGAGACAACAGAATGCCACAGATTCCAGGGAGAACATTGCCTTGATGATGCCTTGATACAGACTTTCTCTTAACCTCAAATCCATGAGTAAATAAATTCCCATTGATTAAGGCAAACCATTATGTGGCGGTTGCTTGAGCAGCCAAGAAACTAAAACACAGGGCAGCTACATGATTTTCATCTTTTACAGGTTTGGATAAACATGAGCTCTTCACCATAGGCACAGTTCTTGTTTGGTTTTGAGTAAATGGGCAAATCTCAACAAGAATGACTTGAGTTTTCAGTCACCACTCTGGGTACCTTTGATTTCAGTCTTATTGTCAGATTCCCTGTCTGATTTGATTTCCTTTTCTATCCATTATGCTGCCTGTGTTCAGTTGCAGACCCTTGGCTGGAACTTCCATTCAGGGATTGAAAGGTCAGAGCAATATCTGAGTAGCTAAGCCAAAAGCCCTGGGGCCCAAGACTCATTTCATCTAAATGCAATATAATTGTTTCCTCTTGCTCTAAATCTCACTCGCTTCCATTTGCTAAAATTAGTGTTTCTCATATGTTCTTGCTTGTGGACCTGTTACCCATGACTTTTCTGTTCACGGATGGATCTGATGAAGCACAATTTGCTTTTGTAGTGGCCACTTTAAGAAGGTTCTGATATGAACAAAACTGTATAGTTGAAAGGCATCTTAGAAAAGAAAGTATCCAAGACCTCCCAGAAAAAATGGGGGCCTTCTTTGATTGGTATACTGAGGCCTCTAAATGATAATATTCTGAATCAAAAATTGCCTCTCTAAAAGATTCTTTGGCCAAAGCTAATGAGCAAATCGACAAACTTATGCAATAACAAACTAGGCTATTTTTCTAGTAAATCTTCCCCCTTCTTGTCCTGAGGTTTGCTGTCCATCTCCAGTTGTTCCACTTCCCCCTTATTTTCCTATCTCTCTGCTTCTGCCTCTCTGTGGACTCTTCTCTTCTCCTTGTGCAGATCTTCTACTGTTCTGCAACAAATCTCCTCAAAATCCTAAAATGCCAGGTGCCTCTAAAGATACATCTCTCCATGAACCAGTTATGAAGGTGAGTGTAGAATTTAAGCCTTGAAACTGAACAGAGGAGCAACAATTAAAGATTTTTCTAAACCTAAACAAGACCAGAACATATTCATGGAAGAATTTGGAATTTGGTGGTGGTGGGGTACGTATCATTAGGTATGCTGGTTTGAAACTGCTATGTACCCCAGAAAAGCCTATGCTCTTTTAATCCATTCCTGCAGTTGCAGACTTGTTATAGGTGGGAACTTTTGGTTAGGTCATTTCAATTGAGATGTGACCCACCTCATTCAAGGTGAGTATTAATCTTTTTATTGGAGTCTTTTATGAGAACTCAACTTTAAGTTAATAAATCCCTTTTGGAAAAGCCAACCCATTTCTGGTATATTGCATTCCAGCAACTTTAGCAAACAAAACACTAGGCTTACCTCAGCTATACCCACTTGTACACATGTTCGCTGAAACCTCTGAGGCTAACTCCTGGATAGCAGTGGCTGATTGGACCAACCAGAGAGAGACCTATAGGATCCCTCTTTCTACGATATACCTGAGATTCAAAAAAAGTTCTGAAAAGATATGGCAAAGCTTCCATTAGATTGCACATCAGGGCAAAGAAAATCTTAAAAGTCTCCTTCACAATTATTGGTGGGAAAGCTTTAGCTCTGCTATTGACAAGCATAACCTTGACTTGTTCAACTGCCAGGGACACAAGGACAGAAAGCCAGATTTTTCATATAAACAAGGGAGTCATTTGTGTCTGTATTTTTATGTCTTAGTCATGACTGAAAAATTTAAAGTTGGAGCTATAAGCTCTATTTATGTCTGTCTGTATACCTGTGTGTGTATGTTATATGTGTGATATTTTCCTACCTCCAGAAGGTATTACCTAACTAGCTTCTAAAATCCCTTAAGGGAATTCTAATTGGCTTAGAGTTAAGTAAGTGCTTACATAAATTAAATATTCCTAAAATCCCAGAAATTAAGGAAACTTAACTTCCAATATTTCCAATATTTAAAAAGAAGGCAGAATGTTTAAAATATTTGGATTAGTTCTAAGAACACTCCAAGTTCACATAATTTAGATAAACCTTTGGTGAATGGGACTAGTTTAATATTATCAGTTTTGCTTTGTAAAAGTATGTTTCTGAGTTAGTGTTAAGTAAAATATAAGCTTAGAGTTTTATTGTAGTTAGGTATTGTCTTAAATGTACACACATTTAGTAATCAAGTGATATAAATATAAATATTTCAGAAATTATATAAAGTTCCTAGAGATTTGTCATTATCTCCTTGTTCATATTATATGTCCAGGGACAGCTTGGCCGAATATTAGACCATGACAATATAATGTTATAATCATATTGTCAGTTATTTTTAAAACACTTCTCAGAAACAACCAAATTTCCTCCACAGTTGCATTTTTTAATAAGGAACTTTCATCAACTCTTTTGCCTTTATAAAAGAGTAAGAATATAACCATTGTCATTTTAAGTCTTTTGTCATCCACAAATGGGTTTTCTTTCTTCCTTTCTATTTTAATTTTTCCTGAAAATTCTTGCAATCAGCTACAGGCCAGATTACTTCACCTTCAACAAAAGATACAGCCTCACAGAACCATAGAAAGGACTATGTAATGCCTGATACATGATTCTCATGGCAAAAAATTTGGATTGAGGCAAGATCTCCAGAATTCTAGTGGAGAAGCTAATGGATTCTTGTGGTTGCCAACACAAGATCAAGCAAAACAAGGATTAATTGCATAGAATTGAATGATTATAAGATTTGTTTGGAATACTGCTGATACTTTAATTTTCTATAATTTAGATGCAAGGAACCACTTTCTCTTTTCCCTTAAGTTATTTATAATTCATAAAACATTTATCTTTTTTCCCTTCCTTATTCTTCTGGAATTTGAAAACCCTTATAATCAGGGCATAATTGGAGACACTGCTTATATAACCAAGGCTTTGACTGGAATGTCATGTTTGAGGATGATGCTCATTTAGTTAGATATGAGCAAACACTTTTAAGGGACTAAGGTTGACTTCATGGAGACAAGGCTTACAAAATCCTCTTGGAAAAATTGGTCTGGTACCTGGCTCCAGGGTTCCCAGCTTTCCAGGTGAGTAAGGAAGGTCACTCTGTGTCAGTCATAGGAACCATATCATATTTAGGGGACCTCAAGAAAAAGGAATTAATTCAAACCTATAGGTGCTTCTGGTGGGATGTAGTGCTACATTCTTGACTTGGTTTGCTAGCCTTGAGAGACTCTTAGAAGTTCAATCTTAGGTTCCTTATGAAAACTTTCAACAAAGCAACCTTTAAAAATGCCTGTGGTAACTCACCATGCATGCTGCACCTGTGTAAACAAGTCACAGCAAATGAAGCCAACATTATTTTATGATCAAGAATAATCTTTCTTTGTAATTATCTTTCATCCAAAGGAAAATGACTATAGAAATTTTCCGTTTTTATGGAAAATTATAGCCCACTTCTGTAGGTTAATCAGGTTCTGATTCTGTTTATTATATGAGCTATTTTGTACCCCCATTAGAAACTGCAAATACCTGATTGGTTTTACTCCCTACCTGTACATTAGACTGCATCCTGTAATCTTGCACACATTGTCTATCCGTAATGGCAGTGAGAAAGCTAACTAGGATCTTTTGTCTATCAGGTCTCAAAGTGCCAAAAGTGGGAAAGTACTCTCAATCCCTTGACCGATGACAATACAGGTCTCCATGCTTTCATTCAAACCATCGTACTGATAATGAACCAACACAGTGTTCTCTGCCCGATGTGCACAATAGTCAATCTATGACACTGGGGTTTCAAAGAGAGAAAGAGTTCAATGCTACACACAAAGCAGGAAATGAGATGGCCTCTGTGCCCCCAAATCTCTCTCTCTGAGTCATAGGAGTTCAGGGTTTTTATGGATTCAAACAAGGGGAGATGGCGTTGTTACCACTATAATATCAGGTATAAACATGGCTGAGACTAGGCTAGAATAGCCATTACAACAGTAACCATGAGCAAGACTGAGGCTAGTTGAGGTATTCAATTTTGGCTATTCTACAATGTAAAAAGAAAAAAAATCTGTATAAATGATCCAGTAATCACAATTATTTGTTAACTATTACTTACTCAGTTACAATATGTTCCCTAGGAACATATGACCTGAAGTGAGCAGTTATAAACATATCTAAGGTTAAGGTTATGGAACAGAGCTTTAACTCAATCCTCTATGCTCTTCAGGCCCTCAAGTCTGAAGCTGACCTCTAAGCATCACTGGGCTTGCAGCACAAATAGGCTCTAGGTACCCTGACTGCCCACGAGGAGGTACTTGCATCCTGGCACATGAACAATGTGCAGTCATAAATAACATGAACATTTTAAAAGACCAATCAGGGTGTTTTGTAACAACAGTCAGTCTCAAATGTTTCAAGGAACAGACATGTTTTTTTAACTGACGAATCTTCATACACATATAGTCCATACATGGTGTACAATTAATGGTTCACGGTGTCATCACCTAGCTATGTATTCATCACTGTGATAATTTTTTAGCACATTTACATCACTTCAGAAACAGAAATAAAAAGAAAAAAGAAAAAACTCACACATACCATAACCTTTACCCCTCCCTCTCATTGACCAATAATACAGACCTTTCTCTTGTTTTAGGTTCTTGGTTTAAGAGGTTATGGAAACTAGTACACTTTGGATTTAAACTTTTAATTGTGGTCATACTTTTATGTTTTTATTTCTTATGCAAACTGTATTTCAAGATGCTGTTCCAATTCCTTGTCACCCTCGAGACAGATGGTTGCTCTTAAGATAGGTAGTTCAAAGGAAAATAATTTAGAAATAGGACTGTCTCTAATAGAATGAGACTAAAATTAAAAATAAAAATAGTGGACACCCTGATTCAGAGAGCAGACCAAAACTGTAACCCCCTAAAGGATGTAACCCAACTTCAAGGCTCTTAAATGTAAATGAACAACCATCCAATGAACCTTACTACAATCAAGAAAAGGAAATAAACACAATAAATGAAAGGGGAAAAAAATTACAGAGTGACTGAGTGGGCCATTCAACAACTGGACAAAAAGTTAAATTAATGGCTGTGACCAGAGTGTTTTGGTCAAATTCCCAATGGGATCACTGGGAAAAATGACCAGAAGTGTGACCTTTAAGTAAAATAATATGGCTGCCTACATTGGGTGTTGCTAGGAATGACCCTTTCTGAGAAATTACAGGAAATTTACAAAAACAATCAACTGCAGAGGCTTTTAGAGAAAATGGAACACACCCACAGAATAGCAGTTAAACAACCCTTAGTGATAAACCAGATTTTGGCAAGTAGAGATAGCTTATCAGAATGGACTAACATACCACACTAATCAACATGTAACTGCTCCCCTCCTCCCTGCTTTGTAAGACCCTTCTATGTAATAAGGAAATTTAATGTTAGCTACTGATCATAATCCAAACTTGGAAACTCCCTAAATGTCTTTATAAGCAGCTGTGACCAGATGGTTATGGAGACTCCCGTTTTTGTTTTCAGATGTCCCTGCTCATGAATAGTTTTCCTCTCTCAACAAACTCTTTTGATGCCTTAATTAATGTGTGAAAATTGTTTCTTTTGACATCAAGTATAATAGACACCAGTTTTCTTAGCTTTGGTTCACCCTGAATTCAGAGCTTGAGACAAAAGTTTATGTAGAGAAAATTTATTTGAGATCAATTCCAGGGAGCAGGAGTAAGAACTAGAATGTGAAACAGAGAAGGAAGAGGAGACAATGCCAAGATATATTTGTTAGTCACGACTGTGGAAGACTGGGGCTCAATCTAACTAGGACATTTTCTATCCACCAGTAGTGTCAATTGCTGTCTCACAGGAGTGTTAATTGCTTCACTTTCCAAGATGCACATGTGTAAGTGTCAGATGTTTAACCCATGACATTAGACCAACCTTGGGGGCAGAAAATGAGAGATACTCGCTGCAGCTGAGAAGAGTTGCTATCAAGTTCCATATTCAGAAATCTAGTCACAAAAATTGACAGGATTAAAGGTGGCGGAGAGGTTGTGAGGCAAAGAACCAGAAGCATCTGCTTATACCCTTTCTTAGATTAAGGATGCTCTCTATTCCTACTTTTCTACCGAATCTTATAAAGACTGCAAGTTTTGTCAAATGAATTATTTTTTTTCTGCATCTTCTGAGATAACTATAAGGTTTGCTTTTTTATTTTAGGAATTTTGTGTCTATGGTCATAAACAAGATTGGTCTATATCTTTATTTTTCCTATTGCTTGTGTCTTTGGCAGAAAGTTTGTACTTGAATCCTTAGATGATTTGGGAATATTTCCCATTTACTACTCTGTGAAATATTTTCTTTGAAATACAGATTATGCTATCCTTGGAAGTCTGATAAAATTGTCTGTAAATCTGCTAAGGTTTGTTATCATCATGGGTAGATTTTTAGCTACCGATTCACATTCTTTAACAGTTATAAATTTATTCATGTTTCCTCTTACTTCTTAAATCAGTTTTTGGTGAGTACTTTTGTCTATTTAATTCAAGTTTTCAAATGTATTGGCATAGAAAAAGAGGTAACATTTCTGTATATATGCCTTTTCTATCCAGACATTATTGTTGTTGTTTTTCCAGTAAATTATGCATTATTTCCTCTTTGTGATTTTAAAATTTTGCTATTCGTCTTTGGTAATCTAATGTTTTACTATGTTGTGTCTTTGTGCGGATTTATTTTTATCAATCCTCCTTTAGACATGTGCTTTTTGAATCTGAATTTCCTTGGTTTTCATTATTCTGGATAATTCTAAGCCATTATCTGTTTGAATATTGGCTTTAGCCTATATAGCCTAGAATTAAACAAATGTTGCATCATCTCAAATTGTCTTTTGAAAAGTGTTTGTTATATCCAAGATTTTCTTTACCTTGGCTCTTTTGTTCACTCCTATATCCTCAATATCTAATACAGCTGATTCTGGACAAAGTTTATTTATCCATTCAGACAAACATTAAATATATGTTGATTGTCAGCACCATATCAGCCAATGGGGATACAATGATGGACACATCGATGTGTGTGTAGGTATATATATATATATACATGTATATATATATTCTGATTGCTGTAACTCTTCTTGTTGCTAAGTGTTTCTCCATACCATGAAAATTTCCTTAAGATTTATTCTAGATATAAATTTCCTGATTGAAAAATGGTCAGACAGGTTAATATTTTTTACTATTTCCAAATTTCCATCCTGAAAATTTGCATTTATTGATATACAGTAACGAACTTAAAGACAAGACTTCTTCCCCACAAAGCTGTGTGCACTGTGCTTACGTGTGTGTGTGTATATATGCATATAACCAGTGCTATTCTTTTTCTGATTGTTTTTCCTTCTGATATTCTCAAGAATTTTCTATATTATCTGAGAGTAAGAGAAAGGAAATCATTTTTAAATCATTCATTCTGGCTATGTTTTAGAAAAATTTATTAGCTAAAATGTGGCTTTTGGACTTCCTGGGGGTTCAATTAACTCATAATTTTTAAATCTCTACCACACAGGCAATTCATAGTCAATTAGAATCCATAGATTCTTCATAAGTCCTAAGAGTTATTTCATTGATTTGCTGGATTGAGAAGAAATAAGACGAAAATAGAGGGTTACTCGTTTTAGAAATATGATCTGACTACTATTTCAATTTAGACCTTGTTTAATGCTAAAAATACTGTATCGTAAGTAAACTTAAAAAATTTGTCAAGTTGATCATCCTTTAAAGTTTGCCTGAACAACTAGATAAAAATGTTATATTTGTTTGAAAAGGGCTGAGAAAAAGTTACATTTCTCTTGCAACGTTTAATATTTGGCTTCAAAAATCCTTTTATTCATGGTGGGAAGAGAGGAAGGCAGAAGGTTAGCTACTCTATATTCCATAAATTCCATAGCAGTGGACACCAGTTGAGTGAACTGCAGTTAGTCTAGAATCCCCAAGTATGTGATAAAGTGTTATTGAAAAGGAATTAGCATAGCTTGTTTTGGTTTACCTAAATTGCACTGGATATTCCAAAGGTGCTTTTATTTAAGACTAAGATACTTAAAATTCCAGTACACATACTAATATCAGACAATTGTATGGATGATGATAAGATTGAGTTTTCCAAAATTCCCATTATTCAGTATCTTGAGAAGAGGTCAGTCTTGTGAAAAAAAAAAAAGAAAAAGAAATGAAATGAAAGCATGGAGGCAAATCTTAGACTGTAGTGAGAGAAAAACTTCCTCTTTTCTCTTAAAAGAGGTAAGTTCTCGTATTCCAAAACATTGAAATTCTCAGTGCATTCCCATGCTGGTGCTTGGGGGTTGAGCTTCCCCTGAGTATGCAGAAACAGCCCATAGCAGCAGAGAGGCAGCCTAGGCTGAGCTCCTGGGGAGCAGCTATAATTAAACTCTGAGTTGTCCTTCTCTTCCATTTTCTCAAACTTTCAGTAAATTTCCATGAAAAACGATAGCCTAAGATCTTCAACTATATGGACGACAGAATGGAAAAGCTTCCTCCATGCTTGGGATGGAATAGATGGAATAGACGAGAGTCTCTTCCACTGAGCTCATGAAGGAGCCAGTGGGATGGTCACTAAATATTACAGATTTCCTGCTTTTGTGATGGTCACTACAGAACAGTGGTAGCCTGGGGGAAAGAACCAGGGGTCATAGTGAATAACCTGTCCCTAGGACCAGTGAGCAGAATCCTGAACCTCTCAGAGATTGTTAGGACATGCTTACAGGGAAACTAATTTTAGTCAGTAAACTGGGAGCTTGTGAAATGAAAATTTGGATTTCAAGAGGTTTTGCTGTACTGGACTCTTCCTAATGCTGGTTTATTTTTGTCTGGAGGGAGCCAGGTCTGGGGCAAAGTTTACCAGCCTCGACACTTCAGAGTTTCCTGTAAGTATCATCTTCTGCATGGCATCTTCATGCTGCACCCCCACCCCCACCCCAGTCTACACCTGCTATTTCTCTTTGCAGCTCATAACAACTCTCCAAATGTGAGAGGCATCTTAACACACTGGTAAGTGGCAGAAAGAGATTCCAGGGTTGGGAATGCGGAGAAGGCAGGGTGGGAGGATGGGAGAGAGAGCAGGAGCAGGTAATCACACAGATTAGCCTTAGCCTCTCCTACTAAAAATAAGATGTGTGAACTCTTAAAAGCAGAGTTATAACTGCTGAATCTAAACCTCTAAATGGAATATGTCTCTTCAGAACATAAGATCTTGCAAGAGAAATGACTAAAAGATACCAAGGACGCCAGAGTGCATGGGTCCATTTTCTGCTAAATGCACACAATACAGGAAAACTAATCGTCTATCCTAACGTGAGTGGACAAGCACTGTTATTTATTTTCATTTGAAAACCCAGTATGAAGGCTTTTAAGAAGAATGGGTCATGCTTTTGCCCTTTGTTCCTCACATGCCACCTACTGAAGAATTTCTATGCTAGTGACTTACTGAGGAATGATACAGGAGTTATATTGGCCTGGAGAGTAGGAACAGAGCTGCACTCTCTTGTCACCTGGTGGGGGAGGGTATCATTCTTTCACCAGGCCATTACATTTAAAAAGCACATACATTTACATTGGATCATAAATAAGAGTAAAGTCAAGAAAGGGGCAAATTTAAAGTGCAGAATAGCAACCCATGACCCCACTTAGGGGGTTTTGTTCCAAAGTAACAGAATAAGCCCATGATTAAATGATAAACCATTAAATTTATAGAGCCCTCCTTCTTGAGGTAGTTGTTTCTGTTGGATCCCAGGGAGAGCTAGACAAAACAAAGGCAAAACAAATTGTTGGTAACTTGAACAAGTGTATTGTTTCCACGAAGTCAGTTCTGTAGGGAGGTGAGTAATATGATGGCTTGAGCTTGCCTCATAGGCATAAATTTTGAACCATGTCTCTGAATCTCCAGAAACCAAAAGGAACTATTAGGAAGGGGTGCTGAGATGTCTATATTTCCTTAAGTCACATATTCTTTAAAATGTGCAAGACAGAGGGCATCTCCAGATATTTACTTGATCATCTCAGCATCTCACTTTGATTGGATCCCAAGTGCTATAACTTTGAAACTACAGAAGGAAGTTTAGGTGCCTATCAGAACTATAAAAAATTATAAGCAAGATAGAAACTCAAGATTAGTAGGGGTGTCCTAAAGTAGCAGAACAGAGGCTTAAAACATCTTTGACTGCAGTGCACTATCATGAAATGCATTTTATAGCATGACCCAGTACATAATTACAGAGACCAATACATTTACCTTTAGTGTGTTTGTTGAACTAAGTTATTTCCTTTCATTTCTATTCTTTGCATTAAAAATTGCTGATGATTCAGTAAGTTACTCTAATGACCACTTGTGGTTCTCAATCTGCTAGCTGGATAACACTGAGTTTTACCAGTGAAAAGGAAATACACACACACGCAAAAATAATAGGTTATTTTAGGCTTCTTGGCATCTATGAAATCTGAAGGAGATGTGTAGAAAGGAACACATTTGAAAGTGTTTTACAAAATTCTAAAAACCGAAAGAGACTGAGGAACAGAGACAGGGAAACAAAGCCATGCCAGTAGCCAGAGAAAAAGAGAGACCAGAGGGAAAATGAGGGGGAGAGAGAGTTGGAATGAGAGTAAGAGCTAGAAAGAGAGGAGAGAATCAGACTCAGAGAGAGAAAAGATATGACATTGTTTGTGTATTCAGCCATAGAACAGTCTCCTTTCAAAAGGTATAGTTTTGAGTGCCTCTAAATGACTGGATTTGTTGCTTTTATTTTTTGTTGTGATTTTCTTCAATTTTCTCTCTAAAATCCTAAAAATGGTTTGCACGTCAGGGGAAGTGACTTTTATCCAATAAATGAGGATTTCGTCTCAGAGAGAATATTCTACCACTTTATTCTGTAGAAGGAAAAAGAAAAAAAATGACTTTAGAGCATATATGAAGCTCCCAGCTTTAAACTATCTATACTTAAATCTCACACACTAGAGGCTTTTTAAACATCCATACATTTGTTTGTTCATAAAATACTTCTGTGCGTTTTCACACATTCCTTCTATGAATCACTCTCTCAGACTCTGGAATCACTGGTAGAGAAGCACAATGTACTAGCCTTTATGGGTTTTACGTTCAAATGGGTAAACAAATAAGTACATGCTTTATACTATACTGCTCACTGGTGGTAAGGTCTATAAAGAAAGATAAAGCAGTGTGGCCAAAGAAAATTAGGGAGCGAGAACATGCTCTCATGGACCAAAATTATAGTGTGCTATTACTTCACTATCTTTGAGACCCCTGATTTTGAATCAGCCATGTCTGGACTCAAATGCACATTTATTCATTACCTCTGTTACCTTGCACAAGTTACAAGTAACACAATCTCTGGGATCCTCAATATTTTCACCTGTAAAATGGAAATGACTACTTCACAGAGTTGCCATCAAGAAGAAATTAGTGTCTTTTTCTCTCTCAAACAGGGTATGTAAGAGATGGCACCTATTATTATGGCAAGAAAATTCATCTATCTACTGATAGATTATATACTCAGGTTTATTGGACATTTATAAATTGAAGTTTTTCTGTTCTGTTAAATAGAGTTATAAAACCTCAGTTAATAATACAACAGTAATAATAAACCTCAATTAATAACAGAGCTCAAGGAGCTTTTGGTGAAATGAATTAACTGGGTTCCTTGCATAAAGACTGTCTTAATTCAATCAAAAATCATTTACTAACTTATGTGAAGGGGCCCATATTACAGAAGAAATTAAGTCTGCAATATTAGACGCTGTAAGAAATTGAAGATTACTTGAAAATAAAGATGTATAATCTCTGAATTTATTATGTTAATGATAAAATAAAAGTCAATTTACAAGTCATAATTCACACGTTTTTCAAAAAGTGAATTACTTTAGGATAAGAAGCACTAAGGTTTTTAGTGATGGAGGCTTAGTTTTCTTACTTCTAAATGAAAACGTCAATACCTGCCTCATTTTTCTCTCTCTCTTCCTCTCTCTCTCTCCTTTCCTCTCTCTCTCTCTCTAGGGGAATGACACAAAGAGTAGTTAGAAATGGAGATTGATGTAGCAGTGAGTCCAATGCTTGCACATCACTGACACCGACAGTAATGAGTTTGATAATAAGGCACTCTATAAATGTGTTTGGCCAATTAAGGCTAAAAAAGTTAGTAGTTGTCCAGAAGAATGACACTTGTAAATACCATAGGGAAATAGCTGTTGCAAGCAGAAAATATCATTGATTATATTAATTTATCTTCAGGGACTTATTTTAATTTCAAGCTGATGATATCTGCTTCTCTGCAAGGCTGAACAGTGACACTATTGCAGAATAAGAGCTAGATTTTAGCGTCTCCTCAACTATGTCAAACCTAAATGGATTTTATAGCATCCTGAAGCAGTCAACAGTTTTTCCTTCTTTCCATTACTTTGAGAATTTCTTTTTTGAGAACATAATAATTATGTAAAGTTATATCATTATGTTTTATTATCTTGCCAAATATGTGCAGGGCAGAGTGGAGGTTTATACTCAAATAATGTTTAATTGCCATTATCTGCATATGAATCCCACATTTTCACATTGATAAGAATGAAAAAAAAGCACTTTGTCATTATGACTAGGACATATAAGTTTGCTTTGAGTCTTGCTTCAAATAAGAAAATGGGAGAAAACAAAACATGATAAATTGCATGTATTTTGCTTCTACTTTGGTTGCTGAATTTAAAGGGGCACAGCAGCTATGGAGCTTTGTGATAAATTTCCTGAAAATGGAAATCTGAAGTAATAAAATCTGAAAGAAAACTTTACTTTTTCTCATCTCAAGTATTGCAGTAGATAGTGTAGATGAAGTCTCAGACTGGAATGGCTGAAAATTCAATAAAATTATTAAAATTTGAATTGTATTTGTATTACCTATCACTTTTTCAAGAAGGGACCTCTAGTGTGTGGGAGCTTAGTGGACTCAGTACATGAATTAATTTAGTTTGTGATTTATAGCAGAAAAAGACATTGGAGTAATACCCCAATAACTGATGGCATCCATTACATGTCTGCTGACATTTTTTCAGACTTTGACGCAGAAAATGAAAAATTGCAATGGCAATTTTTCTTACATCATTCAATAGAGGAAGTACTCACTTCTCTCAGTACTGCCAAATTTTGATTTTCATTTTTTGCACACATGCTAACAACATCAAAAATTCCCTGTTTTTTGTGAACTCCTTTTGGAAATCGTAAAGGCAATTGAGATCTTTGAAGTGAAGAAAAGTTTCTTTGCCAACCAAAGTTTTAACTGTAAGAGAAGTATGGGCCATCTGTGATCTTGGCAAAAAAATCTGGTTTGCTTCTTTAGGCCAAGGAACTCATCTGTCATTGCAACCCATGGGTATCAACTGCTATAAAAAGATGTTTCCAACAATCCTC
Source organism: Myrmecophaga tridactyla (assembly GCA_004026745.1). NCBI lineage: Eukaryota > Metazoa > Chordata > Mammalia > Pilosa > Myrmecophagidae > Myrmecophaga > Myrmecophaga tridactyla. Next base: position 84,725 of record PVIY010004915.1, read on the forward strand.
AAATAATTCTTGTCCACTGACATGAAAGTCACCAATTAAAGTTTTGTCAAGAGAGTTTTCTACTATGCATACAGAAGATCTATGGCCTAAAGGCAAACAATCTTAGAAGTATTTGAATTAAATTCATGCACAAATTTTATTTTTTAAGAAGAGATGAAAAATGCACAACTTGTAGAATAGGTTGACAATAAAGAATTTATTCATGGTTTGGGTTAGTTAGTAAATAACTTGAGCAATATGAATAAAATAGATGACATGATTCAAGGTCATCTGATCAAGCCCCTCAAATGCACGCTTTATTTCATCAACCTGCCATTCTACAAGGGGTACAATAATTGTCTTTCCAGTACTGGTGGAAGTGCTTCTTAGTGGCAAACCCTGTTGACTTCTCTGTCACTTTATAACAAGGATTGCCTTTCTTTCAGCTTCCAATAACACAGTCATCACTTCTTTCTAAAGCCTTACTGGAACATTACCACCAACATTCTGCTCATGATGAATTATATATTCTCTAATATCATGTAACTTTCTCTACAATTCTCACTTATCACTACACCCCACTAGATATTCCATAAATATGTGTAGCTCCATCGACCATCTCTTCAAAACAAGCCAGACTTTAAGCTATCAAGAGCCTCAAAATTCTTCCAGCCTCTGTTACCCAATTTGAAAACCAGTTCCATATTTTTAATTATTTGGAATACCGGTACCCCACATTTCTGTACCCAAAAGTGTCTTGGTTTGCTGTCGTGACAAATACTGCACAATAAGTTGCTTTAATAAAAATGTATGGGCTTACGTTTGGAAGGCAAGAAGTCAAAAATGAAGGTGTAGTGAGGCGATACTTCCTTTCCAGTCTGTCGCATACTGGTGCTGGCTTGCCACCCTCCGCGGGGGTCGGTGGTTTGCATGTCTGCCTCCAGTCCCATGGCGATATCTCTCTCTCCTTGTACCTGTGCTCTGGTCTCTGCTGACTTAGTTTCTGACTCCTTTTTATGGCTTTCTCTGACTGACCTCTGGCTTCTGGTTTCTTCTATTTATGAGGTCTCCATAAGGTAGATTAAGACCCGCCCTGATTCAGTTGGCCTTGCATTAACTTAAAGTGACTTCTTCAAAAAATCCTATTTACAAATGGTTTCACATCCATGGGACATGGATTGAGATTAAAAACATTCTTATTCTGAAGGGCATGGTCCAGTCCACCACACCTTTACATGTGACACTTTTCCCTCTACTCTTTCCCTAGCTATAATTTCTTTTCTTTATGTCTTCTTCAAATCAATCATTCATTTCTCAGGAAAGTGTTTCCTGCCTGCCATTATTCAGGCAAACTTGCCTATTCTACATGGTCACATGATCAAACATGACCCCTGCATAGATTTAATTTTACAATTGTGCATGAAGTTTTAAAACCAATGTATCTCTCCCACTGGCCTGCATGTTCCTTGAGATCAGGGACTATGCCTGCTTTTCTTTATCATTGTCTTCTCAGCAGCAGAAGGGTACCTGACACAAGGAAGAAAGTTGCTAAAACTTTGTTAAAAAAAATGAAGTGTTTCCAAATTGAAAGAACCTAAAATATGAGGAAAGAGAGCCACAATTCTATAATGGAGACAACTAGCACTTAGCATCTTGACAGGCAGAAACTATGACCTTCAAGCTGCTAAGCCAATTATTTGCTTAGGTTTTAGAGGGTTTTACAGAGAGAGAGAGATGCTGAAAGAATTACACCCTCTTTCCCATTAGATAATTTTGTTGAGCCCTTAAAATGAGATCCATTAATATATTTTTATGTATTTTACTAGTACACACACACACACATGCACACACAACTCCTCTTCTCTATATACATTTAAGGGCACACATTATTGGCATTATTTTTACACATGCATTCCAAATATCCTATTAAATAAAGTGTGATATAATCATTCCAAAGTGCTCATGTGGGGTGACCTGCTTTTCCCACTTTTCTATTTCAGTAACTCCTGAAAGACATGCCGATTTTCCAACTGTTTGCTAAGGATTTAAAAAGTTGGAAACTGTTCCTTTTAATCAAGAGAAAAATGTTTCTCTAGCCCATGGTCTTCCACTTTTCCCCTAACATATAAGGAATGAAAAGTTATCATCAGAACTGGTTAACAGGGACAGATTTTTCCAAGGCATAAGCAAACACTTTTCTGACAATTTTTTACCTTTGCTTAGACTAAATGCATAAAACCACTCATCAATAAAGTACTAAGACTGGAAACATCACTAACAACTAATTCCTTTGATAGTTTGGCTGCTCAATACATGATTTTTTTAACCATATTACCAACAGTAAATGATTTTGTCAGTGGGGCTTTTGCAGGATGTTTAGGATGTTCATTTGCTGGCGGAGCTGCGGTGAGTCAGGCAGGAGTTGGAAACTTACCAGCGTGTGCGGTGGCACACTGCAATGTGCAGAAAAGGCCAGCTTTCACAGCCCGCTTCATCTGCAGGTTACGGTAACTGCCACCTTCATAAACGCCCACCTCACCCAGATTTGACTTAAACACAGCTGTTATTCAAATCAAACTCAGATCATTACTAACTCTTGTGTCTGCTTAATCATCTGCGCACAGGGCGGAGATGGAGAATTCAAGTGACATGCTTAAGTCTACTCGATGGCTAATAATAGAAAATGCACCTCACGGAGAAAGCCTGGAGTTATGGGAAGAAATAATTTTTATTCCTCTCTGCTCACAGATCATCAGAGTTGCTTCATAGTAACTTTCAATAATCTCATCGGCACGGGATTCTTAACTTTGGATTCCAAATAACTGTTCTGGCCATATTGAGTATATAATATTATGTCCAAGAGGCCATTGAGGTCCCATTCTCTGATGGCAGAATATATCCTTCATAAGGCACAACAAAGATTGTGGTGGCTTTGATGAACCCACCTGTGCCACCCTTAAAATGAGTAATTTTTAATAATTTCCTCTTTAAAAGCAATGTAAATATATTATGAAATAACTCAAACTCCTAAAAAAATCACGTATGTTTTCACATGCATAAATACATACATATTTGAATGTATTTGAATGTATTGATTGTTGTTATGCTATACATGATGTATTCTTCTGTTTGTTCAAAATACCTTTAGTTACTAAAATTTTGCTAAAATAGTAAACTATGTAGTGAGAATTATATTAATAAGAATAATAGCAATAAAAATAGTTATTAACAAGCACTCAGTGCACCTATAGATGGTATCTAATTTTAAGTGAAATGTCATGAAAATAAAAATGCCTCGGGTAGGTGTTATTACTATTCACTCATTCAATTAAGATAGACTAACTGTTGAAACATACAACTCTGACATTTCAGAGTGATACATAATGAAAGTCTATTTGCACTCATCCAATGTGATATTCGTCACCGGTCAGACTTCCATCTGGTGAACCCATCTTGCAAGTCCTTGGAGCATTCTGCATGCATCCAACAAACATGGGCAGGGATGGGTAGAAGACCTGGGAAAGGATTTTATGGGTTAAGATATTATCGTTTCTATCCATCATCCATTGGTCAAAATACAACCATATGGCAATTTTAACTGTAAATATAGCAGGAGGAAAGTGAATTTGTGTGTGTATGAACACTGATAGTCTCTTAGTAAATAAACTAAGATTTAAATAATTAAGTTAACTGCCCAAAGACAAACAAAGAATTGGGACTCTAGGTTTTATTTAAAGTTAGGTCTGGTGTTTCTAGCCAGGGTTAAATAACAAAAACCAGTCTTGCCATCTCATAGTTTAAAATTTAAAAGTGGATAGAATATGTGAATCTACTGTTTGATTGCATTTATCTTCATACCAGACAAGATTGTGAGCTCTGAGAAAAGAAAAAATAGGTGAAATGAGCCCTACAATCACCTCGACTTTCTGGGGACATTTTCTGGAGCTGGGTACAGGCAGAGGCAAACAAAGCAAACAGAATTTACCAAAGTGAGTAGACAGAGATTGGAATTCAAGGAGCCTGAAGCAGCTGATATTTGTGAGTAGAGAATCAGTGATGTGGGAGCTAAGCAGAGAAAAAAACCTTATAAATCTGCATAGGAGTTCCCTTGTGTTTGTTGCTGAATACCAAACCATGCATGTAAAAAGTGAATTCCATGAGGCTGGGCAAAGAATGATTGAGGAGCCTAAACTATAGGCATTTTCATAATTCAATCAGGGCTTGAAAGAGGCAGGTTACAAGCATCCAGAAGACGAATACTTTGTTTAATTCTCAATGCTTTAAGAAAAGGCCACAGAAGGATCATACCTATGTATTAAGGCCAAAGTAGTCCTAGAGTAAAGGCTACAATAGATCTGCTACAACAAAGCATGAAAACAAACTTTAAGAGGATCAGGAGGCACTGCAAGCAACTGATCTAATAGCCAGAATAAACTGCAATAAACTTTAAAGAAGACAGCAAAATTCATCATTTGGCCATTTAGTATTCAAGATGTCCAGCATCACTCCAAATGTATTAGACATGAAGAAACAGGAAATGTGAACTATAACTAGGAGAAAAATCAATTGGAAGAAAAGACCCAGTTATGACTGAGATGATGGAATTAGCAAACATCTTTACACTATAACCAAGGATATAAAAGAAAAGAATTCACAGTTTTCTTGATGCTAACAAAATGTATCATCAAGTTTCATTTTCATTTTGTGCCTCAGTTTATACAAACTCAATCTAAATTCTTCAGGTTCTCTGTCCTTTTTCCCCACAGTTTTCAATCTGCCTTGAACACCATCAAGTGGATTTTACATTTCCAACATTGGATGTCTCAGCTTCAGAAGATCCTTTAGTTCCTATTTTATGACTTCGACTTATTTCAGCATTTTGTTCATCTGACTTGATGTTTTTTGGTATTTTAAAAAAATTAATAAAAAATAAAAAATAAAAATAAATGAAGTTGAGAATACGAGAACAAGAGAGAAAATCAACAAAGCCAGAAGTTGGTTCTTTGAGAAAAATCAATAAAATTGATGGACCCATAGCTTGGCTGAGCAAAAAAGAAAAAGAAAGGATGCAAAAAATAAAGTCAGAAACGGGAGAAGGACATAACTACTGACCCCATAGAAATAAAACAGATGATGAAAGTATATTATGAGCAATTATATCCAATACATTAGACAATGTAGATGAAATGGACAATTTTCTAGAATAGTATCAACTACCAACATTGATCTGAGAAGAAATAGATTGCCTCAACAAATTAAGCTCAAGTAAAGAGATTGAATGAGTCATCAAAATCTCCCAAAAAAGAAAAGTCCAGGACTAGTTGATTTCACATGGGTATTCTACCAAACATTCAAGAAAGAATTAGTGCCCCCTGCTCAAACTCTACAAACAAATTGAAGAGGAGGGAAAGCTACCTAATTCATTCTATGAAGCCAACATCACCCTAATACCAAAGCAAGACAAAAATACTACAAGAAAAGAATATTACAGACCAACCTCTTTAATACTCCACAAAATTATTCCAGGCATGTAAACCTGGTTCACAAGAAAATGAATTAATATAATACACCACAACAATAAATCAAAGTGGAAAACCACATGATCTTCCTATCTTGATGAAAAAACCCCAAAGGATAGGAATAGAAGGGAATTTTCTCAATAATAAAGGAAATACATGAAAACCCACAGCTAACATCAAACTCAATGAGGAAAGACTGAAAGTTTTCCCTCTAAGATCATGAGCAAGACAAAGATGCCCTTTTTTGTGAAAAAAAGGTTTTTTTTTGAATATTTGGTATACCCAGCAATACACTATGTCAACACTGTATGATGATAAGTAAATATTTCAAAATACTACATAATTTAATTATTTTAGTAATCACTTTTCACCCTCAAAATGAGCTCATTCTGTAGAGAGGACTTTGAAAGAAAACTTACATTGAAAAGCTCTTTCTTTTTTACTTTTACTCTCCCCATGTAACTTAGAAAATACTTAGACATAAACATATTGAGCACAGAATTCTTATCTTCTACCATACTCTTGAGGCCCAACACATATGATGTACTAATAAACACTCATTGAATTAATAAATCAGAACAAATCCCTCTGTATTTTATGCTTATTTGATAATTATGAGTACCTAGTATATAAATGCTCTGTCCTAGGTATAGGGACAATTAAAAATGTAAAAAGGCTAGATTAAACAAATTTTCTACCACCCATTATAATTAACATGATGTATGAATACAAAGAGAGTATATACAGGCACATCTTGGAGATACTACGCTTTCAGTTTCAGACCACTGTGGTAAAATGAATATCATAATAAAACAAGTCACAGAAATTTGTTTCCCAGTGCTTATGAAAGTTGTGTTTACATTATACTGAAATCTAAGTGTGCAATAGAACTATGGCAAAAAACAGTTCACAATACCTTAATGACACAGAGACCTAAAGTGATAACTTTGGGAAAATTCTCACTGTTGGAAAATTGGCACTAATAGACTTGCTTGAAGCAGGTGCCACAAAACACAGGTTTGTGAAAAAATGCAATATCTGTGAAGCACAATAAAAGTGCAGTAAAGCAAAGCAAGGTGTTCCTGCACTTCTAGAATTTATTATTTTATTCATTATTTAACTTTTTTTAAATTATAGGGTTATCTTCTCCAATCTTCTTAGTCCAAATATTTTATATGTATATTTCTCTGTACTCATCAGTTTCAATTCTGTATTAAGAAATGTTTATTTAAAATGCTTATTTTCCCTAATAGATCATAAAGAAATTGAGATTAGGGCCATGTTTATTTCATTTTTTATTCTTTCAGAGTTATTAACAAATAAGAAGAGCTCAGAATGTATTTACTGAAATAAAGGATGAATTAACTGTTCTACCAGGCAGTGTATAATGAAAACATATGACTTATTATATATAATTATACAATTCATATATATATACAATTATATAATTCAGAAAAGGAATAAAATGTTTCCAGTAAGTGATGTTTCTTCATGCGATAAGCATTTATTTAAGTTAAACATGCCAATATGCGTCAAGTATTCTATTGGTTACTGTTCATACCAAAGTGAATAAGATAGATATGATCTCTACCCTTTTGGGAATAAATACTAATTATTTTGTAAATAAATAATTTTAATTTGTAAACATGTTATGAGGAAGCCACATGGAATTATGACTGCAGGAAATAAGGAGATCTGACTTGGTTTTAGATGAGAAGAGGATAAAGAGTCTATTAGGACATGCTTTTCCAGAGCAGGAAAGATTTGAAATGTCCCAGGAGAATGGGTATGTATAAACAGAGAGGGAGAAATTGAAGAGACAGGGTGAAATCCAAAAAGATTGGTGTGTGTCCATCATTCCTTGAGTAGACAAGGAATTAGAAGAAAGGTTAATAGTATAGGGGAGGTCAGAGGCCTTGAGTGCTTTAAATCTCATCTCCTTCCTGAAGTGGCAGCAATGGTAGATCTCCGGGGAATACTGGTGATGTAAGATAAGTTTATGTAGTGGATTCTGAATGCATTTGGGATGGAGAAAAGGGGGACCATGAAAAGACTTTAAATAGGGTAGTTAAGAATTAAAGATACTTCCTAAAATAATATTGCAGTTATCCAGTATTGAGCTTGGATCAAGATGAGGAATACTTCAGAAACATTTCTTTTAAGAGGCAAATAAATATATGGGCCATCTCCATAAGGTCGAGTTCTTTGAAACCCTGTATCGATAACTGCTCCTTAGAAATCCTCTGATTAAATCTCAACTCTGAGAAACTCTGGTAAGAATATCACTTTATGTTGAAAAAAAATCCCCCAATTCTAATAAAACTCTCATCACTCTTAACTGCAAATGTCTTTGGAAACTCAAAAGAGTGGGGAAAAATAAGGGGAGGGTAAGGGCACGGGCAATTGAAGATGCAAACTATTATTAAAACACAGTCAGTACTAAGATTCTAGAAATTTTGATAGAGTATGCTACAAAAGAACACACACAAGGTTTCATCCAGAGCTATGAATACTCCAATCATTTCTTTGAATTGTTATAACATATAAATGCTAATATGTATTTAAAATACATATTTTTAAATACATAAACTATTTTGCAAAATTCTTCTCATTACTATTGATTAGATGTGGCTAAACTTTTTGAAAAAGGCAATAATCAGATATATTTCTGTAAGTATCTAAAAAGATTAATAACAATATGTAGAAAAGGTATATTTCTAATCTGAGAAATAAAAACTATATTATGTTATAAAGGAATATACTTGTGAAAACCTTCAGTAGTGGGACAACATTTTTATTAACATTAATTCCATGATTAGTGTTATTCTTAACACTATCCTCTGCTAGCACAATGGCAATGATCTGCTTCCTGAAAGAGGATGAGAATTATAACGTAGTTTTAGTAATTGCTCAATTGGAAGAAAGAATACCTTTCTACTTCTGCATCACTCTTAGAACTATTTGGTTTCTCACACAGCTATGAAATCTCTGAACTATCTCTGGTTTTATATATCTATGTATTCCAGGAGCCAAATTAGGCATTCTTTGGTTTTGATTAGTTGTACTTACCACAACATCTTGATACCTTCAGAGGTCCATAAGCCTCTGAAGGAATTATTCAAAGTCATCACGAGATTATAATGAAGATGGTTTGGTAGTGGGTGTGCATTAGATTTTTATTAAAAGAAAAAAAGGCCAATTAGAGTAACTTGAAATTAGCCCTGCTCCATGGAAAAGTTACAGAAGGGGCAAAAAGGCGATGGAGGTGGCAATTCAGGAGTGTGGCTGACCTGGGAGAAACTTCCACACCACATGTGGCAGTCCTGTTTGCAGAGGATAAGGAACTGAGAGGTAGAAAGCTGGAGCCTGGCGTGGAGGTGCAGAGCCCACAGGAGTGCATGGACAGGAACACAGGACTAGGAAGTAAGCCAGGCCACCTTCCTTGGATGCGTTACCCTCACCAGCACAGACCCATGACTGGCAACTCACTCCACACCCCACACACCTGGATCCTGTCACCCACTCCCATTCCCCGCATGTTAGGCACCCCCACCACACCAACCCATAGTGCATATACCCATCCCACACCACAACCCCAAGTGCGATCCAATCCACCTCTCCTGCACCACTCCCGAACACCACTTCCCCTCCCTGTTCCCTGAAGGCTGTTGCCAGCACATAAAGATTGCAGACGCTAACTTCCATACCTAGGCTACCCCGCTCCCTGTCCATAGTGTCGCATAATCTCACCCCACCCTCCCTAAGCTCAGCCCATCTGCTGAAAGCATGCAAATATAAGAATCATTGGTAGGTCCCTGAAGGAGAAGAGAACAGTAAAGGGCTAGGAAGAGTAGTTGAGGATATGATAGGGGAAAACTTCCCAACCCTCATAAAATACATAAATACACAAGACAAAGAAGCCCAAAGAACTCCAAATAGAATAAATCAAAATAGGCCTTCCCCAAGGTACATACAAATCGGTCTATCAAATGTTGAAGAGAAGCAGAAAATCCTGAATGCGGCAAGAGAAAAACAATCTACTATATATGAGGGAAATCAGATAAGACTGAGTTCATGCTACTCAACTAGCACACTGGAGGAAAAAAGGCAATGGTTTGACATATTCAAGATCCTGAGAGAGAAAGACTTCCAGCCAAGAATTCTGTACCCAGACAAATTGTTCTTCAAAATTGAGGGAGAAATTCAAGTTTTCACAGACAAAGAAGTCCTGAAAGAATTTATCAACAAGAGACTGGCCTTATAAGAAATACTAAAAGAAGTTCTGTTGGCTGAAAAAAAAGACAAGAGAGGGAGGTCTGGAGGAGGCCACAGAATTGAAGAGTACTGCTAAGGGTAATATAAATAATAAAAAGAGAAAGAGGGAAAAGAATATATAGATCTGATGAAGAAACTAAAAAAGATAAGATGGTGGAATCAAGAAATGTCTTTTCAGTAATAACTTTGAATGTTAATGTATTAAACTTACCAATTAAAAGATACAGATTGGCAGAATGGATTAAAAAACATAATCTAGCTATATGCTTCTTACAAGAGACTCATCTTAGACACAAGGATACAAATAGGTTGAAAGTGAAAGGATGAAAAAAAGATTTTCCACGCAAATTGTAACTGAAAGAAAGCAGGAGTAGCTATACTAACATCGGACAAAATAGACTTTAAATGTAAGGGCATCATAAGAAACAAAGAAGGACACTATATATATATATATATATATATATATATATATATATATATATATATATATATATATATATATATATATATATATAATTAAGGGGTCAATTCACCAATAAGCTGCAACAATCACAAATGTTTATGCTCTCAATCAAGGAGCTACAAAGTACATGAGACAGACATTGGCAAAACTGAAGGGAGTGATAGATGATTCAACAATGATAGTAGGAAACTTCAATACACCACTTTCTTCTATAGTGTCTATAACCAGACAGAAGATCAACAATGAAATAGAGAAGTTAAATAACTTGATAAATGATTAGACCTAACAGACATATATAGGCAATTGAATGCAAAGCACAAGGTTATTCATTCTTCTCTAGTGCTTATGGAACATTCTCCAGGATAAAGAATATGCTGGGATATAAAATAGGTCTTTATAAATTTAAAAACATTGAAATTATTCACAGCACTTTTTCTGACCGCAATGGGATGAATTTGGATTTCAATAACCACCAAAGAACAAGAACATTCACAAATATGTGGAGATTAAATAACTCACTCTTAAACAACCAGTGGGTCAAAGGAGAAACTACTAGAGAAACCAGTAGCTATCTTGAGATGAATGAAAATGGGAATACAACTTATCAGAACTTATGGGATGTGGCAAAGGCTGTGCTGAGAGGGAAATGTATTGCCTTAAATGCCTATATTAACAAACAAGACAGAGCAAAAATCAAGAACTTAACAACAAACCTGGAGGAACTTGAGAAAGAACAGAAAACTAACCACAAAGCAAATAGGAGAAGATAAATAGCAAAGATTAAAGCAGAGATAAATTAATGGGAGAACAAATAAACAATAGAAAGAATCAACAAAACCAAAAGTTGATTCTTTGAGAAAATCAATAAAACTGATGGGCCACTAGCAAGACTGACAAAGAAAAAAAGAGAGAGGATGCAAATAAAGAAAATCAGAAATGAGAAGGGGTACATTGCCACAGACCCTGAAGAAATCAAAGAAATCATAAGAGGATACTATGAACAACTATACATCAACAAACTAGACAACTTAGATGAAATATACAAATTTCTGGAGACACACAAACAAGCTACACTGACTCAGGAAGAAATAAAAGGTCTCAACAAACCAATCACAAGTAAAGAGATTCAATCAGTCATCAAAAATCTTCCTACAAAGAAAAGCCCAGGGCCAGATGGCTTCACAGGGAAATTTTATCAAACATTCCATAAAGAACTAAAACCAATCCTGCTCAAACCTTTCCAAAAAATTGAGGAAAAAGGAACCCTACCTAACTCATTTTATGAAGCTAATATCATTTTAATACCAAAACCGAGTAAAGATGCTATAAGAAAAGAAAACTACAGGGCAATCTCCCTAATGAACATAGATGCAAAAATTCTCAATAAAATATTAGCAAATTGAATCCAACAGCACTTTAAAGAAATTATGCACCATGACCAAGTGAGGTTTATACCAGGAATGCAAGGATGGCTCAACATAAGAAAATCAATTAATGTAATATGGCACATTAACAAATCAAAAGGGAAAAATCACATGATCATCTGGATTGATGCTGAAAAAGCATTCGAAAAAAGTCAGCATCCTTTTCTGACAAAAGTATTCCAAAAGATAGGAATCAAAGGTAATTACCTCAATATGATAAAGGGAATATATGAAAAACTGGTAGCTATCATCTATTAATGGAGAGAGACTGAAAACTTTCCCCCTAAGATCAGGTACAAGACAAGGATGCCCACTCTCAGCGCTATTATTCAGCATTGTGCTAGGAGTTCCAGCTAGAGCAACCAGGCAGGACAAAGAAATAAAAGGCATTCAAATTGGAAAGAAAGAAGTAAAATTCTCATTATTTGCAGATGATATGATACTATACTTGGAAGATCCTGAGATATCTACAGCAAAGTTACTTGAGCTAATAAACAAATTCTGCAAGGGGGCGGGATATAAAATTATAGTGCAAAATTCAGTAACATTTCAATGTACGAGCAATGACCTAGTTGAGGAGTCAATTAAGGAAAAAAATGCCATTCAAAATAGCAGCTAAAAGAATCAAATATTTAGGAATGAACTTAACTAGGGACATAAAGACTTTTATACAGAAAACTACATTACATTGCTAAAAGAAATCAAAGGAGATCTAAATAGGTGGAAAGATATTCCCTACTCATGGATAGGAAGGCTAAGTATAGTTAAGATGTCAATTCTCCCCAAATTGATCTACAGATTCAACACAGTACCAATCAAAATTCTAACAAACTACTTTGAAGATTTGGAAGAGCTAACTACCAAATTCATCTGGAAGGAAAAGAAATGCCGAATAGCTAAAAGCATCCTAAAAAAGAAGAACGAAGTGGGAGGATTAACACTTCCTGACATTAAAACCTATTATAAAACCACAGTTGTCAAAACAACATGGTACTGGCACAAAGACATAAACATTGACCAATGGAATCTGATCGAGAGTGCAGAAATGACCACCAAATCTATGGTCAACTGATTTTTCACAAGGCCCCTAAATTCTCTGAGCTGGGACAAAATAGTCTTTTCAATAATTGGGCATGGAAGAACTGGATATCAATAGCCAAGAAAATGAAAGAGGACCCCTATCTTTTACCCTACACAAAAATCAACTCAAAGTGGATCAAACACCTAAATATAAGAACTAGCACTACAAAGCTTCTAGAAGAAAATGTAGGGAAACATTTTCAAGACCTAGTAATAGGAGGTAGCTTCCTAAACTTCACACCCAAAACACAAGCAACAAAAGAAAAACAAGATAACTAGGAACTCCTCAAAATCAAATACTTCTGCATGTCAAAGGAATTTGTCAAAAAGTTGAAGAAGCAGCCAACTCAATGGGAGAAAATATTTGGAAATCACATCTCAGACAAAGGTTTGATTTCCTGTATATACAAAGATATCATACAAATCAGTAACAAATGAGCAAACAATCCAATTATAAAATGGGCTAAAGATATGAATAGGGGTTTTTCTGAAGAGTAAATACAGATGACTCAAAAGCACATGAAGAGATGCTTATTTTCACTGGCTATAAGGGAAATGCAGATCAAGACTACAGTGAGATACCACCTCACACCTGTAAGAACAGCTGCTATTAAACAAACAGGAAACTGTAAATGTTGGAGAGGATGTGGAGAAACTGAGACCCTTATGCACTGCTGGTGGGAATGTATAATGGTGTAGCCACTATGGAAGACTGTTTGGCAGTTCCCTAAGAAACTAAATGTTGTGTGACCCAGTAATAGCACTACTTGGTATATACCCAGAACAGCTGAAAGCAATGACACAGACATTTGCACACGGATGTTCATAGCAGCATTATTCACAATCACCAAAAGATGGAAACAAACCAAGTGCCCATCAACCAATGAGTAGATCAACAAAATGAGGTATATACATACGATGGAATGTTATGTAGCAGTGAGACAAAATGATGTCCTGGAGCACGTGACGAGATGGGTGAGCTTGAGGACATAATGCTGATGGAAATTAGCCAGTCACAAAAGGGTAGATGCTGTATGATTCCAGTTTTATGTCCAGCATAAAGGTATAATCAGAGGCTTATAATACAGAATATAGGGCACTTAGAGATACATAGGAGCTAGAGATGGGTGAGCCGTTAGCTAATGAGGTTGAACTCCAATGTAAGGGAATAGA